>JAMKCH010058652.1:0-210686 GCA_023653785.1 Ophioderma brevispina | reverse complement strand
TGTTAGTTGATCTATACGGCGACCCTTGACTTTAGCCGGTTTTCCGATACGTACCTAATTATCTTAGGTATAATATACACACATTTTGAAAGGAATCTTTATCAGGAAGACAGCAATAGCATTGATACACAGCAAAGCAGCTTCGAGCAATGAAACAATCCAAACGCCATCTTTGCTACGTGTCAACATTTCGCCAAAAGAGGGCAGCATGCCAATGCACTTTACAGAGAGGCGGTGGCGGCCAAGCCTAATTCATTATAGCAACTCACCAAAAATGTCAAAAGAAATTACAGCAATAAGGAGTGCAAACCACAAAACCAATTGGGTGCTTTGATGTAGTTGGTGATGGGTGTTCCCATGACCCAATCTGACTCGTCCTGTTCGTATTCATACAAAAAAAACAGAAATAAACCTTACAGTGGAGTGATGGCTTCAGCGCCAACGGTTTTGGAATCAGAAAATATTCTTGACAACATATAAAAAATGCAGAATTGTTCGTCAAGATTTCTCTTTACGTTGTAAACCCATTGCGATGTCTGAAATTTGGATTTGCTTGGCGCCTCCTGTTACAGAGCAGGGCAGTGGCGCCAAAGACAAATTCAAGGCGGACTCAGAGATTTCGAAATATATTTTTTGTGTGTTAGCCCCCCCCCCCGTGTAGTATTTCCACATGTGGAATGAAAAAGTTGTAAAAGTCTGTCTAAAATGTCCAATCTCCCGCTATTGAACACAATTATGTCATGTTTAATATGTCATATTGTTGTAGTGGAATTGTCTGCCGTGACACTTTGTAGATCAGAGATAGGGGTCTTTTGGAGTTCGTCACCGCCCCCCCCCCCCCCTACCGAAAAGGTTGAACCTTTGGTATAGTTAGATGGCTCTCTATGCTAGATGTTAGTACTCTCGATTGTGGTGCAACAAACTGATTACAAATTCTTACCACATACACTATGAGGTAAGGTCAGCTAATCTACCAAGGACTCAATTCAGTATCGTTGGATGGCACATTGTAACAACAGCGGACCATAAGTGTTCTGGTATCTAAATCCACACCGAAAGACCAGGGCCCGTATTCCAGAAAACTTGTTTAGCTAAACGCGATTTTGGCTTAAAATCGCCGTCATTTAAAATTGTTTTTAAGCAAAACGCGTTTAAAGATTTTTAACCATTTGCTTATTAAACAGAAGGTTTAAACCACGAGTAACATCGTCGTTATTAAAGACTCAATTCACAGTGTATACAAGCAAAGGCCGTATTGTCTTTTAAAATGGTTGAGCGCACAAATTGTATTATGGCTTTCCGTAACGTTAAAGGTGTACACCATCACACACACACCAACTGGGCGGGAATGGTGTGCACCATTGCTGTTGTGTCCATTGGAGTGTGCAATGAACCGTGCATTTGGCTAAACACACACTAAAACAAAACACTTCTTAAACTAGCACCGTACCTAGTTTAAATTTCGATCATTTTGGCGGAGTTAAATCGGTTTAACTTTAAACTGCCTTTCTGGAATTGCTGTTTACTTAAGCCATACGTTTATCTCACATTTAAACGTTTGTTTAGCTTAAAATCGCGCTAAACCCCTTTTTGGAATACGGGGCCAAGGTGGGTATTTGATCAATATAATGTTGATGAAAGCTAGTATAGTAGATTCCAATTGATATGTAGAGTTTATGCGCGGAGTTTGGACTTCGTCCTTTACTCAAATAGGGGACAGAAATACCCAAAAATCTTCGATTTCTTCCTCTCTCGCAATACAAAGAGATCGGATTGACATAAAACTGGCCAACTACAAATAAAAGTTACGACACTTTGTTCGCCAGTACAATACTTTGTATTTTATCTATGTGATGCGAGTGTGTCTACCAACCCCAGAAATTGGTTTTAAACACTGCCTACCAACAACATCAATAAATTTTAGAAGCTTCAGTCACTGTGTGTTACAATGCAGACCTTTTATCTTCACATCATAAAATCAGCTTTCCCCTGCTTTCACTGAAACCATTCCTGGATTTAGTTTTGGCTTTTCTTCTTCTTTGAACATTACTAGGGTTTATGCTTTGGCTATTGATGGGACTGTGAAAATGGCCCAACCGCTCAGGGTTGGCTATAGTGCACATCATACCCCAAATACACGCTAAGTTTTTATATACTAATCCCCCTCAATTCATACGCCACTACAAAAGTAGAGGCTATTCCTATCAACTGGAATCTAGTATAAACTGCTCCAATTGATTTAGTAGTGAGCAAAACTTGCTCATTATATAAATATCGCGTTCATGGGCCATGCTTTGGCCATGTTTATCAGACGTTAGTCTGTATGTTTATTACCCTCAAACTTTTGATTAAAATTTATTTCTCCATTTTATTTTGAGAAAAGATTTTTCTCACGGGAAAAGTATTTTGTTTACTAAAAAGAGAGAAGGAATACCCCTAGTTTTTGTTTGCTAAGTGCACCCTGTTTAGATTGCACAATAGGAAGTGGGAGAAATTCCCCAAGTTAAACTGAGTAACTGAGTCAGCTTGTTTATCTTTGAATTAAAAATCAAAAACTGCAAGATCTGGGAATTCCCCATAGAGTTATATATTGGTCATGTAATTTCGGGTGTATGAATTCAGATGGGTCAGCTAGTGTAAGGTATTTATGTTTATGCATAGAATGATGTAATGATTATTGTTAGAAGGGGAATCTATATCTGTGATAGTTAAATACTAACACTAGAAGGACTCTCTGCCAGCATCCATTAGTATAAACAAGTAGCTAGAAGATAGCCTAGTTTTACTCTGCCTGAGAGCAGACCTGTACAGTGCCAGGATTTATTATCTTTAATTCAGTGAGACAGATGCTGTCATTATTCTCTGTAGTATTTGAGCCGAAAGTGTGGGATCAAAATAGGATTCCAAATTGTGGACAGATAAAATCGTGGTGTTATCTTGGACTGATATATGTGGATTATGTCGTCGACGGACTTAATTTAACCTTGACGTCTTGAACTGGTGGACAAAGTTATCTTCAGGACTGAGAAAAGATTCCCATGGAATAATTTACCTGAGGAGTTAAATATTGAATTGTGCGCTGTCGTTTTGGAGTCTTCGCTGTGAGGACATACGTTCTGAAACGCAACGCTTTCAACACAGAACACTAGCAAACTCTAAGTAATTATATCTTAAATATGGTGTGCACAAAGCTCCATTTATTTGTGTTTGATAGGTACTTCTGATCTCAGGACGTCACGAGACGTCAAACAGTATATTGGAATTGTTACTTTTGAAAGCCAAAAAATGTGCCTGAAGAAGACAGTTAAGTGTGCACTATTGGGGGTAGGTAATGCCTTTGATTGTGAGAAAAAAAATTGAACTTCTGTCAACCGTTGGGATAGAGGGAGCGGTTTTTAGAGCTATAAATGGTGTTAAGTGTTGAAGTCTTCTCCAGGGCCGAAAGGCTGTTTGTTTTTTTTTGTTAAGAAAAAGGTGATTTTTGATGGAATTCTGAGGCAAGTTATTGCAAGACAATGAGAGTAACATCTACAGATCTTGCCAAAGTGGAATCTTCCATGTTCTAAATGGGGCGTATCATATTGAGGAAAATGTATAATGAGTATGATCGGAGAGAGGTGGTGAATAAAATGTAAAAAAATATTGAAATTGAAGGATATGACAAGATTTGTAACAGAGAACATTTTAGATGTGTACTACAGGATAAAGAAAGGCTATAGTTGTTGTTGTATCGGACCCGAATGATTACCCCTTTTGTGCAAGATGGTTTTGACTTGCATGGGGACTGGAAGAATTCCATAAGATCAAGGATCAAATCCATATTCCTAATGCATTGTGTCAAATTATCTTCATATGCTGGTAATACTGTATAAACATCTCGATCTAGATATGCAGTCTAATACCTTCATTTCTATGTATTATGGGATTGGTGAAATTGATTAAGGGTTTTGACCGTGTTATTTGTTTAACGCGCAGCTGCTTTACCCTTCAGCATTCTGTTAGAGCCAATGGAAGAATTTGCGTTTTGAGCTGCGAAGGTATCTGCGCAGATACCCAACCGAGGATTAACTGTGCGTTTGTTTGCGATTATTAAAATCGCGCATCTTTTCTAGCCGCGTTCCTGGCTTTGCTGCATGCCACTGTGGTCGCGGGATTTTTCTTGCCGCCCAATAAGACGGCCCAATTTGAAAAAGTTGTCAAATTTCAGTCGGTTTCGGCGTTCAATGGAAAAAGTAAGTCGGTGACCCTCATTTTTTTAAGTTCAAAATTTTTTGAAAAGTGTTTGAAATTGTTGGTCTTATTAGAAATTAACAAATTTTTTATCGAGATTTTTATTTTGTAGGCGATCCAAACGTCAACTTTTGACTTTTTCCTAGACTTGCGTGGTTTAACAAAGTGACAACATACCTTTTTTGTTTTTGGCTATAGCTCAAAACAAAGTCGGTGACCCCCATTTTTTTTTTTTTAATTTCAGATTCTTAATCAGCACCGTTGTAAATACCATATAATATGTGAATTCTGGAAATTTTAATGAGTAGATCACTAACACGTCAAACCCCTTAAATGATCGAATCTCATATTGTGGCCTCTTAATCAAAATCCAATATCCCATAAACATTGTGACAAATTTCCTGAATAACGTTGGTATAGCAGAATCGTTACAGATGTGATGTCAAAACCTCATCTAAGTGTATATGTGTTACACTCAAAAAATGAAACTTACACTATCTCCTTACTTAAAAATTTAAATTTTAGTTACGGTAAAAAATCTAATTTGCAGATATTACTTACTCATAAGATATGCATTCTAATCACTCGAAATAAACTTGATATTGGAGTTGTACTGACAACAGGGGTCCAAATGTTTATGAGTACGGTGTATGAGTACGAAAATTGAGTATATTACTTGAATTTATCTACCCCTGGACTCAAACTTATGTTTTCATCATATTTACTGATAACGCATATTACAATAGAAAGTCCGACTAAATATGTGGTAACATGAATGAGTACAATACATAATGTATTTCCAATTCATAACTAAACCCAATAGTAGAACCAACAAGTACAATATTAAGTTGACAATACCTTCATGAAGATAACAAATGAAACGTGACCGGTTATATTCGTTATCATACTTAAAAATTTAACTTCTTCTTGTTTTATAACCACATATATACTATAAATGGACTTTGCAAAACTGCAGTAAATGTATTAGATATAATCAAGTGACTTGAAAAGCTAAATCTGTAATTCCAACAAAAAATGAATAATTAAGTGTATGATAAGCAATTGTTGATAAAAAATGAGTAGAGTTTCATGTGCTAATAGTGTTGATATACTAAATGTTTGTTTTTATCATAGCTAATGAAAAACGTAGTAAATATATCAATAAATAAAATTTGACTTACGTAAAACGTAACAATGGCACAATTTCAATGGCACCTTCAAACTAACTCAACTAAGCACAAAAGGAGAACAACAGTACAAAAATATTAAGTGACAGTACTTGTCAATGATGATAAAAACATGTAAAGGTAACTTACTTTATATTATTTAGTCAATATCTTTAAAATTGACTTTTCTTGTTTGCACTCGCATATCGCAATATTATAAGTTGAATAACTTGCACAACTGCAGTAAATGTAATTATATATATTCCGGTGACTTTGACAAGCTGAACCTGTAATTCAACAAATTACTATAAGTTTATGATAGCAACTGTTGATACAAATGAGTAGAATTCATTGTTGCCTAATATTGTTGATATTATAAAATGTTTTGTTTTGATATTATCATATTCTCCTGAATAAAACGTAGTAGAAAAACATCAGGGAAAATAAGTAAATTTGACTTACGTGAAACAGTAACAATGGGCACATTATTCAAATATAACTCAACTAACACAATGTGACGCCAGAAATACACATATTAAGTGACATACCTATATGTAGATCAAATTTGGTTAAATAAGTTTTATTACATTGGTTTCCAATACTTTTATTTACTTCTTGTTGTTGGACACTCACATAATACATATTATTAAAGTACCGTATGTAGGCCTAAACAGCAACACAGACAAGAGAGGCAATTATGACTAGATCCTTTTTGGCTTTGCCAATATTTATCGTGTTGTTTTTTATATCATTAATTAATTAATTTATTTATTTTTATTTATTTATTACTAATTACATTGGGCATTAGCGTAGCTAGACCCTTGCCAATGGGGGTGCATTGGCGGGGGAAGGCATCTGACAGGGGCTCAAACTGTCATCCTCTCCATGACCCTGATAAACTGCCAGCTCGGGGGGGAGGGGCAATGGGTGCAAGCCGATGCCCCCAACCCCCCTCGCCCTGCATTGGATGCCATCTCATCTACATTCAGGTCCTTGCGCAAATGCTGTAGGCCTACTTATCATCATTATGCAAAGGCTTATTTCTTAATATGCCTTTATTGAATAGCGTCCTGAAGTTCATTGGAACAACCGAAATAATATTTACTACTTATAACCAAGTGACACCAACTATTCAGATGTAAAATCACAACATCAATAATTTTGAGTTCTAAAACGCGCTGAGGGTGTACAAACTACACATTTAAATCAAGTTCCTTCAACTGTACTTCGACAAGCGCATGCGTACAACTTGTCACGTATGAAAGAGAAGTTGTCCCGTGAGTTTTTACGGTAGACCTCATCTGTATGAGACCGTGGTACGGTTTTTTTCAACGAAAAAAAGAAGGTAAGAATAGCTTTCTTTTATATTCTTTTCCGACGTTATATTTGCTTGATATTGAAACATCTGATCGTGAAAAATGAGTGCAAGAATGTTCTCAGCACGAGCAGTCCCGTATATATTAATGTAACGCGATCACACCATGGCCATTTAAATGTATAACCACAACACTGCCTAAACACAGGCTTTTATGATGAAGGCTGTGTTGGTGTTTGCATGCTAATCAGGTAATCTTTTTTCGGGGGGGTGGCAGTGGTATTTTTTCCCCAATTTTATTTTAATTCTCCCCTTTCCTGCAGCCATGGTATGGGTACTGTGGAGACCAAAAATGGGTTTGGGGATAATATGGGTTGCCTATTATAATAGCAATAAGCACCACAAGTTTCCAAGTATCTTTCTTTCCAAACTCCCTCAGATTTTGAAATCCCCTCAGGGTTTCCAATGTCGATAAAAACAATTGATCATCTTGGTGCAAAAGATGACCCCAAAAAACTATATACACAAAATTCTATCAGGCGATCCCTGGTGACGCATACCACTGACGTTCACGGCGATCCCAATCTGCTCGTCTCTCCCTTGGGGCTCTACCCGGGGTGAGATGTATATGTTAGCTCCCGATCGAGTAGAAATCACAAGGTTTGAGCTGGTATTGGTCCGCCCGCTAGGGTGAAAACTCTAAGTTTACGGTTGTTCGCAGTCCTGAGACGTTTTTAGGATTTTTTGGATTGCGATTTCAGCGAATTCTGGCCAGATTCGCTGAAGCCGAGGGTTCCAGATGTGGTCGGCCAAATTCGGACCCGGTAAATTTCCCCATTATAACTATTAAATACTTTGAGTAATGGGATTGGTCGGGTGGTGTAACACTCGATGTTGTTACTGTTCGGACGGCATTAATACAGCGCTCCTTAGCGAGAGAGAGGCCGTCCTGTATCAGCTTTGGCAGTTTTATTTCCAGTTTTTTAAATATACTTGATTATAAAACTCCATTATCGGTAGTTGGTGGGTATTTATTATCAGAGGGCAGTCATTCACTAGACTCTTATCATGTTCAGGTCATAGTAAAAACTCCAATTCTTTCGTGTGCCTTACAGATGTGTGTCCAGACAAGCTATCTGATTGAGTGAAGCCCATTCTATAGAAGTTTTATCCTTTTAGTTAATCGATTATTTCTGTAAGGCGTTCTTTAGAATTTAGTTCGTGATCCGCCGGCCCTTGGCCAGCGTCTCTAGGACTAGTCCCGATCACCTCCAGTCCCATTTGAAGACAGGTCGTTACCTTAGTTCAACATCCCTCTTCTTTGTTTGGGCTTGTTTGTAATTCTTTCTTCTTTGTCCTTTCTCTTGAAGGACTGTTTTTGTAATCCAGTCCTTGAGAAGAGAAGGACAATATGTTTGACGTACTTGAAGTGTTTCTGTGCGTGCCAAAAACGTTTCAATGGACTAAGCAATGACTCCGTGGGGGACGCCGCTCAATTGTTTGAGTGGGATCCCACCCGGCATGCTGGCGTCATCGATCTTGTACCAGGGAGTCCCCTTGCCTGTCCTATGTGTAGGACTAGCGGGGATTCACTGGGACTTGATCGAGGCGAACGGGAGTTCTTCTCGTGGAATTCCCGTAAGCAGGTCGACACGGCGCGGGGCTCTGTAGGCAGAAGGCGGAGGCTTGTTGGTTGCTCCACAGAGCATGCAGGGGCTTCTTCGGCCCCGGTGGTGGGGCAGCAACCAACACCACCGAGCGGGATTCGGAGGCGCCAGCGCTACATGCTGGGGATCGCCCCTCCGCGGACTTGAACCCCGCTGCGGACGAGCGCGTTGGAGGCCGCAGTCCCAGCCGTATGGGATAGGAGGGCTGGCTTCAGGCCTGGCTACGCCTCGTCCTTCGGGGCTTGAAGCTAAACGAGGCTGGGGCTGGTGCTTCCCTTCGGGGGGGAGGAGGCGCTTGCCTCAGAAGCCGCCTAGGTCTCTCGGGACGGGTAGCGTCGGGCTCGGCTGAGCCTCACCTTCGGGCGGCGAGGTTCGCACAAGGATGAGGTGGCGCTCTCCTTCGGGGATGATGCCTCCTCCGGTGCAGGCAAAACTGCACATGGAGATGCTGTAGGCACGTGCTCGCCAGCCGGCCTACGGGGGCTAGGTCAGGGCTTGAGAACTGGTCCGGCGTCGGTCATCCGCGGCTCCCTTGAGGGAGAAGATGCGTGGCTACTACCATGTAGGGTTCGGGCGTTCCCTGCGGCGGGGGCACTTGCTGCATCTGCTGCGGGATGGGCTCGGAGTCCGGCGCGGGCGCGTGGGGCGTTCTGCGCCCCTGCCTGCGGGTTGGGTACCCGGATGACGATCGGGTGCGGGTTTTACCCGCGGTTCAACCTACGCGTCGCGGCCGGTGGTCACCCATTCTTGCTGGGCGCCTATGCCGTGACTTCGATCCCGCCGCCTGTAGGGATACCGTTACACTGGGCATGGGGGGGTGGTCTCATTTCCTGCGGGTTTGTGGGGTCCGGGGGAGATGATTCGTGTGCCGCGGTCTGCATCAGCCTTCGCTGCTGGTCCCAGTGGGTTGCAAACCTGGTGTTGGCAACAAGGGGGGGGGGGCAGGCTCGGATCCATGTGGGTATGGCTTGTTCGGGGCCAATTATAGGGAAGGCTGCCGCCGTACGGCAAGCAGTTGCAAGGGTTGGATGCGGGGTGCGGGCCCCTGGCTACGGGGTGGTTCAGACCTCCCGCCTCCACCAGGCTTTTGGTACCCGCTCGACCCGGGGGCTAGGGGTGTTGCACCCCGCAATGCCTTTCGGCATGTCAGGGCCTAGGGTTTTTCCATGGGCTGGCTACGCGGGAGTGGCGGCAAGGTACCCCCCGGGCTTGGTTTCCCGCGACACAGCCTGCGGTTACGCAGGCTCAGCAGCCTCCGGTGGCAGGGCTCAGTTGTAGCAGCCAGCCCATGTCCTCCTCCAGTTCACCTCCCGTGGTGGGCCTGCTTCAGTGCAGGTACCTCAGGCCAACGAGACTCGGATCCGTCGGCACCTCTGGCCGATTATGGTCCGCGGAGTCGGTTTCGCGGTGCGGAGGCGGCAAAACAAAATCAATCCCCATGGAAGAGCTGGCTGAAGCAGGTCTCTGCTTCGCCGTCGGATTCCAAGGCGGAGGGTGGGCCTTGAGTTGAGTCCCCGCCAGGTGTATGAGATTCTTTCGCGGAGGTCTTTATGCTTCAATTTCTCATGCGGATGAGCAAGCACGGTAGTGCCTGGACAGCGACCAATTAGTTTGGTTGCGCGGACCGAGCACTCTGCTCCACGCTGGCGTTGGCTCGCTCAGACATGTAGGGAGAGGGTGGACCAGTAACTTGTCCCGACCGGAATAAGGCCTGTCTAGGCCGCGGAGCGAAGGGTGGACCGTGCCCTCAGAGTTCCTTCGGAGGAGTACGGAGAAACATCTTCGCCGTGCCGGACCTCGAACAGGGAGGGTCCGCGAGCGTTTTCCCTTCGGGGGGCGGTCCAGCTATCTGCCTTTTCTCGTGGTTCTGGGTGGGTGGCTGTGCCGACATCGACGCCGCGCCTTCGGTCACACTCATGCGATGCTCGGCTTTCAGCTTACTCTCCTGAACCATCTGGGATTGCAGCGGCTGGGTCGGGATTCACCCGATCTTGCTAGGGTTTGTCTCTCGCCGGGGTTTGGATCACGGTCACTGGATGTTTGCCATGGGCTCTTGCGTCGCGCACCTTGGTGCTGCGGCGTAAGAAGGTCCTGGCTACATGGGCGGCCCGCCTCTCAGCAGGCTGGCCGCCAGCCTCAACAGGGTTTCCCTGTCGGGGTTTCTTTGTTCGGGTCGAGTTGAAATTCTGCCCATGAGACAGGTGGCAACTCTGATAACGAACGAGAAGACCCTTGAAGCTGGGCTCGCCAAGGTGCAGGAGAAGGGCAAGGCGGCCCACCTCGAAGAAGAACGAAGAAGAAGGCGTTCGTCTAAGAGGAGGCAGCCAAGCCCTCGTTGGCCACGCCGACAACTTCCGCTGCCGCCGCTCCGCCTGTCACAAAGGCGTCCTCCGGGACCGTTGGGGGAAAGCGGAAGCGTGGCAAGGGGACGAGCCAGGCTTCCAAGCGCTTCGCAAGGAAGCTGGCGGTTGACGGGTTGGCGGCCGGGTTCCAGGGCCTTGCCACGGAACTTTCCGCCGGGGGGTTATACCGTGGGCGGCCGCTCACTTCTCCCCTACCCACTCACCCAATACAGCATCCGCTGGCGAAGAAATCGTCGGCGGACGCTGGGTTGAGGAGTGTAGTCTCCGACGTTTAAGTCTGGCGTTCACGGGATCCCCACCCCGTCCTTTCTGTCAGGAAGGTCACGCGGGTCCCCGTAGATCCGGAGAAGAAGGTCAGGTCCCTGCTTCAAGAGATAGCAGACCTTCGACGCAAGGAGGCAATTGTTCCCATCCCCCTAGATTTCCGAGGGGGCTTTTGGTCGAGCTGTCTTTCTAGCTCACAAAGCGGGCGATGGCGCCGCGATCTCAATTTGAAGCCGCTCAACGTCTTCATCCAACCGAAAAAAAAATTTCGGATGGAGGCGTTGGCCCATGCTTCCGTTGCCAATCAAACATGTTGGGCAAAATCTCTGGATCTCAAGGATTTGCCTACCTCCACATCCGATAGTTTTAGAACGGGAGAATCAAGTCTGGTTAAGCTTCCAAATAGAACAAGAGGCAGTAACAGTTCCGGGTGTCTCCCGTAGGCCTGTCAGGCCGCCGCGAGTCTACTCGTGTGGTCAAGGCCGTTGGCTCGGTTCTCAGACGGCAGGGGATCAACCTTTGTATCTATCTCGACGATTGGTTGATCTACAGCCCGACGGGGATCTCGCTATCGCCCACACCAAGTGGTGGTGCACGGAGAGATCACGAAGTTGGGGTTCATCGTCAACCTTCGACAAATCCAAATTCGAGCCGAGCCACTCCCAGTTTGGGGGTGGGGCGAAGCTGGGATCTTCCGCATGGTCGTGTGTGTACCAAACGACAGGAGCGTGTGTCGCCAATGTCATTCAATGCGTTACGCTCCTTTCCGGGGTCAGACGAGCTTGTGATCTGGGCTTGGATCCCGGGGTCTGGGACTCATGGACAGACTTGTGGAAATCGTGGTATGTCGGCCCTCGTATGTGCCCCATCCAGCTGCACCTTCTGGCCCACTATAGTCGGCAAAGGACAGTTGGACGCATGTTCCCGATGGAATGCCATTGTAAGGGACGCTCTGTCTTGGTGGAGGTGCACAGCAATCGACTCCGGGCGTTGGTGTTCCCTTCTACCGCAGCCCGACATGATTCTGACCAAAGATGAGTAGGGTCTGAGGCTGGGGGCCGGTCACATTGCGGGACGAGTCAGTTTCGCGGTCGCTGCGTCGGACCTCGGAACAAGGTCTACTTCACATCAATGGTCTGGAACTGAAAGCGGGGCTTTTATCACTGCATCATTTCCGGGACCTGGTGGCCGGTTGCAAGATCCTCATCAGATCCGACATCACTACGGTGGTGGCGTATATCAACCGGCAGGGCGGAAAGAGCTCTACCACTCCTGTTTGCATTACACGAGACTTCTGATCGAGTGGTGGCATACGAGAGGGGGATCACGTTGACAGCTGTCACATATTGCGGGCGTTCACAACGTCACTGCGGACTGTCTAACCAGAGGCGGGAACCAATTCTCTGGAGTGAGTCCCGTATCATCGGTGGGCAAACAGATCTTCCGGGGGTCCTCGATGGCCCGTCGATAGATTGTTGCGTTCCCAAGAAAATGCCAAGTTTCCGACGTTCTGCTCCCGGGGACGAGATCCCGGAGCGTGTGCGTTGGATGCTCTTCCCTGGACTGGTCTGGGATGAAGGCTTACGCCTTCCCCCGATCCCACTCCTACCACGAGTGTTAGACATGGTCGGAAGGGTTGAAACTGCTACGTAATACTCGTGGCCCCCTGCTGGCCTCGTCATGCCGTGGTTCGTCCGCTGGTGAACCTGCTCGCAGGGATACCGCGGACGCTCACGCGGGACTCACAGGTCCTGTGGGAGAAGGAGGGGGGGGAAATCCTAGGAATTTGAATTTTCCAGACGGAATATGGTTGACGTTTCACTGACACGCCTTGGCCGCTGTCAGGAAGCTTTTCCAGACGCAAGGCCTTTATCGTGACGCTGCCGATCTGGCGGCCAGAGGGTGGCGAAGATCCACCACACGTCACTTATTTTGGACGGTTGGAGGGTCTTCGCTAAGTGGTTGCAGGGCGAAAAAAAATTTGTCCGGCCCTTCCTCTGGTCGTCAGATAGCAGCAGACTTTCCTGAATTCTGTATTCAGTAGTAGGCCATAGACACGAACCACAATCAAGAATTAACAGGTCGGCCGACGATTCAGTTCTATTACCGAGGTACGAGCCCTGGTGATTACGGAAGGTGCTGATTGATTCTCTGAATCGCCTCTTACTTGGCATTTTGGTCAACACCCGGCCGCCCTCCCTCGAGCCTGTTATGCCTGGGTGGCGGACTTGCCAACCCCCCTACGGAGTTTGACAGCGTGTAACGTAGGAGCCAGATTGGGTTCCGCCAGGTCTGGCCGACGTCGTTACGTCCAAAAAAACCACTAATTTTCCTCCTGGCGATGGCATCGGGGCACGTCGCGCCCTCTGGCTCACGCACTGTCGCTGGGGAAATTTATAGTGTTGGACGTTTCGGGCGGCCACTCTCATTTCCGCCCGGGTTTCCTTCACTAAGAATGAACGACCTGGCTTCAGGGCCCCGCCATTGTTCTTACCGGACAGCTCAGTAGGTTCTTCCGTCGGGAGGACGTTGTGGGGTCCGGTAAGAGCTCTAAAATATATTAACTCTCCCGTACGAAGGCCCTTCGTGGGTAGGTAAGAGCCTTAAAGAAGTGTTTGGGAATCACACCCGACCTCCGCATACGGCTGCATCGACAGGAGACTAAGGTGGCACGTTGGGTCTTGCGGGTTATCACCCAGGCCAATGCGGTGAACGCCGGCGCACATGCTACGGCTCATTCCACCAGAGTGTTGTAGCAAGTTTCTGCGCCTTTCACCCCGCGGCAATCCGCTAGAAAAATCATTAATACGGTTGGTGGCGCTCTTCAAATTTTCATTACAACGTACTGAAGGTATGAGTCCCGAGGCCGGCGGTTTTCTCGTGCCGTCCTCGAAACGGGTCGTGAGAATCATGATTAGTTCAAGGAAGTCGATTCCCGCGACTTTAACCGGAATTACTGATATGGTGGACGGGGAGGAAAGTGGGCCTCTGTCTAGGACTTTAGTAGCCTTTCGAACTCTGTGTCAAAGGGTAGGGCTTACCCGCGGCCGCTCTTGAGGGTAGCCCTCGGAGGGTTAGTTCTCCGCTGGTGTTTCTATTCGATATCGTGTTAGTCTATCTTTTCGGGCGCCAACTTCCTCCGGCCTATGTTCGGTGTGCTAGGCTGGAAAAAGGGGGTTTCAAGTCGATGCAAATTTGTATTATCGACATTGGAAAAACTAAGGAGATTTCAAATATGAGGGAGGTTGTTGAAAAAGTAGGTTTTTTAACTCCCGTTATTGGAAATCTCCTTTTTCCAATGTCGATCCATTCCCACCCAGCCCCATCGGTTGTCGCACGAGAGGTGAGCCTATGGGGACGGGAAAGAGGAACGAGACTGATGGGATCGCCGGTGACGTCAATGGTATGACGTCACCAGGGACCGCCTGAATAGAAATTTGTGTCTATAGTTTTGGGCGTCATCTTGTGCACCACAAGATGATGCATTGTTATTATCGAAATTGGAAAAAGGAGATGTCCAAATAACGGAGTTAAGAAAACAATTTACTGTTTTCAAACATTCCTTATTCCCCCATTTAGATGTTAGATTATGAATCTAAGCGTTACTTCTTCCTCTATAACCATTCTTGAGTTTGTCTCTTCAGGACCTGTCATAATAATAAACTCATTAATTTGTCTGATTGGCTAAATACAACAAGTGGACTTCTGGCTAAACTGCAATGGTCTTTCATCTTAAGTAGTGGCCCATTATATTCGGTGAATATAGAATTGAAATACGGCAATACTGCCAAACACAATAATAATCTCAATGGAAGTGGAAAATCTCACAAGTTCAATTCGCAAAGAGTTCCAGATTTTTATTGTATGCGAGAAGACTGTATACTTATGTGTATGGAGTGCTGAATTTTAGGCCTAATTTTAGGGAAGACAGAGGGGTAGCATTGTAAACTTGGGCTCCATCCCAAGGTCCAATGCAAGCCAGGAATATTTAAGGTTGCGAAGTTGTTACTTTCAAATACTGCTGATAAATTTCACTTCCTCCAAATTTAGACATACTTTAAAATATTTCTGACCACACTTTGACTCACCCCAATAAAGTCATATCTTCACTTTTTGCCAGGACAACATCTATTCACAGAGGGAAGTGGTCATCAAAGCCCTATGAGATCTAAATGAAGCAGTAGTGCACTTATCAAAGGAGTTTCAGGTAAGTAAAATAAATACCATAGTAATTGATATCCAATTTGCCTAACTGAATATTCGAATAATCCTAAGGTATGATACGTTCAAGAATGGAATGTGAAATTAGTAGTTTACAGTACATGGAGTTTTGAGGGATCTGAGTTGAATGGTAAATTTATGGTTATATCTAGTTACTATATATACAACTGAAAATTGACAGAGTGTGTGTGAAGGTTAAACAGTGTTAAATGCAGCAGTCAACAGCCTTCACAATAGCTTGAAATTAAGCAGAATTATTTAATTTCCACAAAGACCTTTCAAGTTGTTTTCTCCTGAAATATTATTGCCAGGTTTGCACATAATGAGGGGACGGGGAGGATATTAACCAGTTTTTGAAGCCCTCAGATGTGAAGGAGCTAAACACTTTCATTTTGATGTGAGACCTAAACTAGTTTACCTAATCACTGTGCAAATGTCAGACATTTCTCCATGCTTGTCTTCGTCCAAGACCGCCATTCAGAGAGTATCCTCAGGATTTTTTTAAAAAAATATAGGCCTTTTGGGTACCGCCGTACCCAATTATATTCCTACCATTTCAGAATATTTGGTGGTATTGCAATATATCAATAAATATTGCCCCAGAATTTTGAAGACTAATTTGGATGTATCTTGGTCTTTCCCCAATTTTCCTGCAATATTTCCTCCTACCCTGGGACTTTTGATGGATACCTAAACTCCTGGTAAGTCGGTAGTTTTGTGAACTTAATGATATTGCGGGAATCAATTTTCTACCATCTTGCAGATTGTATAGGCATAAATCCCGGGGGGGGGTCAAAAATATATTTTGATGAGGGGGGATGGTCATTACGACCATCCCCCCAATATTGATGCCCATTCCATGCCGTTTTTGACCAAAAATAACTCATATTTACCATTTTAGTTTAAAAAAAAATGGTAAGATTTTTTTTTTTTTTTTTTTTTTTTTTTTTTTTTTAAATTAAATTCAAATTTAACGATTTAGCCTTCTAAATGGTCAAAATATTGCGCGCTTCGCGCCGACCAAATTGTAGTAATGGATCTTTTCAGGGCAACCCCCGTTGCATCAATAAAATTTTTCATACACCCCATCCCCCCCAATGTCAAAAAGAAAATTGTACAGTTTACTGGGGGCAGTACAGCCTTCCAGTGCTGTCTGTAAAGAAATCATACGAATGATACCATTTTTGCCAATAATAAGGACCAAGTAATGACACTGCGCAAATTTCAGCGATTATAGGCGAAGGTTGATGTCTATTTTGTTATTTTATAGGAGCGTAGATTCCACCAAAGATACAAAATATGGGCTAATTGTCATCAATGACGATAGCGTTTTAGAAGCAACAAAATAGTTTTGGAGGAGACGGTGGTATTGGAAGATTTGGGACAATGTTCCATAGGGCTACAGCAATGCTGTTTGGACTTATTTACTGCCTGCAACATGAGTTGACGCAAAGACTCTCAAACACTTCTTGAGGCCATGCAGAACATTTCATGAAGCTCGACGATGGAAGAGTCCAAACTCCAAAGGTTGCCAGTCATTTGAAGAACAACTTCTCAGCAAATATGTGTTTATAGAAAGTGTTTACATAACTACCAAAGATAGTTATGAAGAACAAACTTCAGAGAGCTTGTCCATAAACCTTGGAAAAGCTCAGACACACTTCTACTTTGTGGTGGTAACACACAATTTACAGTGATTAAAATGACAGCACCTCTGAATAAATACATGAATGCTAGGGTTACGGGTGATTGAAATGACTTACATAGGGGGGTGTGGAGATTATACTGGAAGATAGCACTTCAACTGAAACTTGAACAAGAGAATGTATTTCTCTATAAGAAGGAAGTAATGTAGTTTGTAAATGGACTTAAGTGCATACATGTAACAATTCATGGCCAGCTGTCATGGAGTAAGTCATACTGAATAGAAAAGTTACTTTTTAGAACCTGTTGATTGCAAAGGGGTATCTAATGAGTGCATCTACTCTCTAAATGCCAAAGAGTGAAAAACTCACTCCTCCTCAGAGTGAAAAAGTATTTCACTCAAAAAGAATGACATTTCATCTAAAAGAGTGATATCTCACACATTTAACTTTTCCATTTAACTTTTCAGTAACTAAATACAGTTATTGCACGTACAAGCTTCTTGCATTCTGTGTCTCAACTGTTGACTGAAAGGTAGTAAGGGACTATTTATATACTTAATGACATTTAGTATTTTTTTTTTTATAAAAGACATTAATGAAACCATGTTTAACAGCAACTTTGTCTAATAGAGGTTCTTAACAAGTGTGATTACTTTGTGTTACATAAAAGAATAGTGTGAACCAAATTTGTTGCGTCCAGTATGTAACCGTTGTATATTTCAAGAATGCGAAAGGGTGTAAGTATAGGGGTTCGCTTTAACTTGTTTAACATAAAAATAGCAAAAGGTGAAGGTGACAATTACACTGTCCTTTTCTTAAAATGCTGCACATATCAGTAGCTAAGTGATCGAAAACTCATTCAGTGTGAAGTCATAACATTTTAGGGAAACATTTCCCCAGGTGCAACACAAACAGTAAGGTCAGAGTGATAAATTAATGTGTTACAATGTTGCCACGTATACTCTCTAAAGGTAAAGAGTGAAAAAAACCACTCCTTCAGAGTGAAAATATTTCACTCACAAAAGGTGGAGTTCACTCTTCAGAGTGATTTTCACTCTTTCAAGAGTGCTGGAAAATTCCTCTTTTTGAGTGCATGAAATTTTAACTCTTTTTTAAAGAGTGATCCATCATTTTTAGCTATTTTTCAAGTGATCTTTTATTCATATTTGAACTTTTAATCTTGTTTCACTCGGACACGAGCTATTTGAGGGACACTCTTGGAAAAAAAAGAGTGAAATATCGCTCTTTTTACAGTGAAAATCACTCTAAAAGAGCGGAAAAATATTTTTCACTCTGAGGAGGAGTGAATTTTTCACTCCTTTTGCATTTAGAGAATCAACTTTATGCATCAGTTTCTAAACTGTTGACTAATGGAAGTAAGACTAGATTTTAAAAGAATTTACTTTAATAATGGAACATTGTATTGGTAAGTCTCTATAGACAACGTTGACTTAAAGCCTATGGCACATTTTGAAGAGCGCCCCCCATTTTCCAAAATTTGATGATTTGTGCCCCAGTTACGGTGGTAATTGTATAGGGGAAACTATACCCTGCGGACGAGATGTTAATAAAAAAACACTGATTATTTATCACAACATAAGCGATTTTGTAATTAGAATTGGCGATCCCCGATTGGAATTACGGAAAGAGCTGGAAAATGCTCCGTTTATGTCCGTCCATGATGAATAGTGCCACTCGAGGAAATCTAACTTGACTTGCCCCGAACTATTAAAACAACTAAGAGAGCGTAAACCCGTACATGGCGCTATTTCTCGGCTATTTCACATTGGAAGCCGTTTCTTTTTCAGCAGCCGTTGAATTATTATCGGGATCCCCGATAATAATATTCTAGTCAAAATTCCTTCGTTGTGACACACAGACATGTCGAGCTTAATCATTCACAGTATTAGTTTACTAGCCAGTTACCAATTAAACCGTGTAAAAATCTCAAAGTTTTTGAAAATTGGGGGCGCCTTCAAAAAAAAAAGTGCTAATATTGCTTTAAACAGCAAAATTGGTAATAGAGGAAGGGGATAATTATACCAAGTGCTGATTACTTTCTTTGTGTTACATTATGTTACATAAACTAAAATTTGTGGTCGCATAATTATACCTGTTCGTATTTTAAAGAATGCTAAAGGTTGTAAGTAAGGGTCACTTTAACTTGTTAAACAGAAAAAAGTAATGTGAACTACGCCAAAAGGTAGAGTAGTCGTGCAATTAAAGCTATCTTTTCCTTAAGATGTTGAACAGTACAAGTGATCCAAAAACTCATTCAGGTAGTGAAGGTACTGGAAATTTTGAGGACACATTTCCCCAGGTGCAACACAAATAAATTATGGAAAATATGTAAATGAAAGTTTAATTGTGAAGGCAAACTTTTAAAACAAGGTAAAGTTTGTAATTAGTTTCATTTTGATAAAATAATTTGAAAGGAGAATTTCTAACTTACCATTTTGAAGTTTGATGAGGTTACAGTTCACTTGGTTTCAGGCAGGGATCCTAAAAAATCGGGATAGGACCACTCGATCAACGAAGTGGCATGCATCTGCACACTGATATGCATGAAATTGTTACTTATGGATCGCCGGTCTTAAGTGGCGCTGTTCCGCTACGCATCCGATTACGTCATAATGCAAAAATAATCAGGTTACTATCGTACATGGTGGCGCTATTACTATGGCATAATAATTAATCCTGAAACGTAAAGCTCCAAATTTCAATTTTTTAAATGGTGAACTGAATTTTTTTCTAAAGTATTTAAAGAAGGCCTCAAAATTATGTGTGGGATTTATTCCGTTTTGTAAAATACGATATAAGCCTATTTATGCATTACACCCTACGTTAAGGTGGTATTAGCTAATTTTTCAACCGGCGATGATTAAACATTTTTGGCTTTTCTTAGCAAGATTCATGCACGCATACTATGCATGAGAATCGTCTATGGGCATTTGTAACCAGGTCACCCGCCTGAGTTCAGGTGTGTACATCATAAGGCCTGTGTCAGGTCTCATGGACACTGATGAATTGGGAGGTTAAATGGCCAGTTATTATATTACAAATCCTGTATTAGAAAACTAAAGGAAACTGATGAGGTCTAACTGTGAGTAGATTTTGGTACAATAACAAACAATTTGAGATTTTTTGGCCCAGTTTCCAATGTTCCATACTGCAGAAGAATGGAACTGTCAACATCTTGATTTTTGTGCTTTTACTGAATCTATAGAATGCCATTCCAAAAAATAGTGTCCCACTTTTTTACATTGGACTTAATTTGTATCATTAACCAAAATACAACATTTTTGACATAAAGAATTTATTCAACAAGTCAAAATGTTATGGTCTTTGTCACTAAACAACGTCAAATCAAAAAATGGGAAAACATTTTTGGAATCTCTGGATTGAGAAAAACTCAAAAACATCAAATGTCGAATTTTATCCTTTTCTGTGATGCAACCGGAGGAAAAGGGGTAAGACACTTTCACAAAAGTTGGTTTTGCACCAAATCCGTGCTCATAAATTAATAGTCCTTGATCACTTCACTGCAAACAGAATATACTGATTGTACCTCTTTATAATCTCAATAAGGACATTTACAAGCCCCTATTTCCGAAATGGTCGGATTTGTAAATCGTTAAAGTGATATTTGGGCGATGTAAGTAGACTACTGATGAGCACTCATTCTGAATAAATGTTATTAAGTTTTGAGAAGGAAATTGACCTTGTAAACAGACTAATGATTCTGATGTGTCTGTAGTGTGTGTAGGGATATTGTGCATGAGCAGTTGTAGAATTACAGAATTTTAATGACATCAATTACAGGTAGTGCAAACGTATTAATATGTTGTAATAGCTGACTTAAACTTCAAGTATAACCATTATGAAATAAGTTAGGAGAATAAATCAGATATTGCTCCGGCATGATAAACCCTTGATAAGTGTGAAATAACAGTAATTAGCTGTTCAGGTAAAGCAGTACAACCCATCGAAATAAAAGTGCTTCACAAAAAAATAGTTATTTGTTGTAGTATAAACTACCATTAAACAGATAAAGTACGATAAGTTAATAATCATAACTCCATTTTATTATAGGAATAAGTAAGATATACATAATGAAAGGAGACGAAAGACCTGCAGTGATTAAAGAAGGAACTAAACAGAAGTATTACCAAGTCATGGGAATAAGTGGTGTCAACAAAAAGTAGTTTTATTCAGTATTCACTCTATAAAATCAAGTACGAAATACTTATTGGTTGTATAATAGGAATAATAATAAGTAGGTAAAAATGTACATCAATTAGGTCGAAAACGACTATATACACAGTATTGCAAACTCATTGGAAAAATGGTACCAACAAATTAAAAACTACTTCAGTCTCAGCTCTTAAAAAAAAAGACGAACAACTTAAATTACTAATGACGGCTATAAGCCGTACACAATAAATTTAAGTCGGTAAAACTGAATACAATGAAGTAGTCAATACTCGTAACTGCAGTAGTCAAAACTCATTGCATCACCACATGCAAATGGAGTGGAAGAGTAATGACTAATTAACTATTCAAGTAGTGCAGCATGTACTAAAGCAAGATCTCTGGAAAAATAAGAAATACAACAGTTCAGCTACTGAAAAAAATTAAGTTTGAACTTCTAAACAAGGACCTTTAAATGTAATTAATTTTGATGGATTGAAGCTACGTACTGTTATTAGTCGAAACTAACTGATTATTTAAAGAGTTTTCTTAACTTGTTTCTGGTATTCTATCTACTAGATTTTTAAAGTTCAAACAACATTTGTTGTAAGTTAAGCACAATTTAAGCATTTTATTTATGTGGAATCTACTGACGCTATTCAGTTAACTGAACGTTACTAAATGAGTTGAATAGGTTTCAAAAGTAAGTAAAACGAACGTAATAGAAGCAGAACCGCACAAGATAGTGGAATTATCGGAAATAGTATGGGGTGTAACTCAAATAAAAGAGTTCTTTTAAACCGTGTCAATTAATACAAAATACGTAAAAAATGCTTGTTGAACTTACTTAATAAAATCAACGGCAAGTGTTGCACAGATTTTTTAAGTAAATTCAACAAATTATTTTTCTGGTGTATGGGGACCTATGTGTTTGTGGTTGAGGATAGCTGAATACATGATCATAAGCCTTTAATTGGCTTGGCCCCACTAAGCGCTCCAGGGGCTTCTCTGATATGGCCTATGTTTATTGTCTAATTGACAATGTTTCCTTTTTGCGAACTAATAGATAAAAAAAATCAGTAAAGACACTTCAGTGATTTGAAAAATATTTGAAATTGCAGAATAGCTTCAAAAGCAGGATAAGTCTGTGAATCTCATAAGTTACCCTTTTCCGATAAATTGAAAGAAAAGAAGGGAAACGGCAGTGTTCCAGAACGATTCTCATTCAATTAGTGTTGTTAGAAAGTGTCCGTTCGGACAGTAATGACTACCATCTCTGATTCTGTCCTTATTTGGTTGCTTCTAGTTATCATTTGCAGGTATGTTAGGATACATGTACTTGTTCCGTACATGCTAAATTTGTTTTTGATGATTTTTTCGAATTTGCCTGATTAGCAAATCAATGATAGTGTCTTTAATTTTGCTTGGTGTTGACAGAGTTAGTTATAATCCAATAAAATGTGTAATTAGAAAAATTAGCCCAATTTGATATCTTAACATGACATGCTGTCAATATTGTGTATTTTTGTGGCTTTTTCTTCCCTGAATCTATGCAAATGCATTCCAAAAATAGTGTCCTCACTTTTTTTACTGGCCTTACTTTATTGTATCATAACAATACAACATTTTTGACTAAGACTTTAGTCAACAATTCAAATGTTATGTGTGTCTATGAATCCTAACAAGGTCCATATCAAAAAATGGGTAAAAACATTTTGGAATTTTCTGGATTGAGAAACCTCAAAAACATCAAATGTTCGAATTTTAATCCTTTTCTGTAGATCACCGAGGAAATGGTAGAAAACTTTCACAAATGTTGTGTTTGTCACCAATCCGGTGCTCATACATAAGATGTCACCTTGAATCACTGTCCCTTCAGAAACAGATATACTTTATGTTACCTTCATTTTAATAATATAAAAGACATTTACAAGCCCCTATTTCCGAATGGTCGATTGTAATCGTATCAGTGATATTTGTGCATGTAAAGTAGACACTGATGAGCCTCATTCTGAATAAATGTTAATTTATGTTTTTGAGAAGATGACATTTGGTAAACAGACTCATGATTCTATGTGTCTATTGGTGTGTAGGGATATTTGCATGCAGTTGTAGAATTACAAATTTTAATGACATCAATTACAGGTAGTGCAAACTATTTAATATTATGTCTCGCTGACTTAAACTTCAAGTATAACCATTATGAAATAAGTTAGGAGAATAATCAGATTATTGATACAGGCATGATAAACCGCTTGTAAAGTGTGAAACTCAACAGTAATTAGCTGTATCATTTACAAGCATTACAAACCCCATGAAATAAACGGTCTGTCAACAAAAAATAGTTCTTTTGTGTAGTTCAACTCTTCTTAACCTGATAAGTCCGATCAGGTAATAATAACAAACTCCATTTATAATAGGAATAGTAAGATATACTAATTGAAAGGAGGAGAAAGACCTGACAGTGATTAAAGAAGAATACACAGAAGTATTACCAAATTCATGGGAAAAAGTGGGTGCCAACAAAAGTAGCTTTTATCTCAGTTCAACTACCTATACAAATCAAGTACGACTACTTTAGGTTTATACTAGAATAATAAAGTAAGGTAAAATGACATCAATTAGTTATAAACGACTTAATCATCCAAAGTATTGCAACTCCATTGGAACAAAGTGTACCAACAAACTTAACACACGCAGTATCAGCTACTAAAAAAATAAGAACGAACAACTTAAATTACTAATGACTGCTTATTAAATCCGTACCAATAATTTAAGTTCGGTAAACTTAATACATAAGTAGTAATTACTGTAAATGCAGTATTCCAACGCAATTGCATCCCCACAGAAATGGACTGTAAGTAATGACTAATAAACTATTTCAAGTAGTGCAGATTTACTAAAGTCAAGTAATAGCATCAGCAAAATTAAACCCTAAACAGTATCAGCTACTTAAAAACTAAGTTGAACTCTAAAAACGGACATTTAAATGTAACTTATTTTTGATTGGATTTGAAGTCTACTTACTTTCATTAAGTCGAACTAACTTGGACTTATTTTAAATAGTTTTCTTACTTGTGTTTCTTGGATAGTCTATCTACTAATTTTTTAAAGGGGTTCAACCAACATTTGTTGTTAAGTTAAGCACAATTTAGCATTTTATTCTTGAATCTACTGCGTTTATTCAGTTAACCTAACGTTTTTCTAAATTGAGTTTAATAGGTTTTCAAAAGTAAGTAAAAGAACGTAATATAAGCAAGTAAAAGCAAAAGATGTGTCATTTAATCGAAATATATGTGTTTGTAACTCACATAAACATAGTTCTTTTAAACCGTGTCAATAAGTTACAAAATACCGTAATAAATGCTTGTTGCAACCACCTTAATAAATCAGGCAACCGTGTTGCACAGATTTGTTGTAAGTAAATTCAACAAATTATTTTTCTAGGGATGGGGATTGTTTGTTTGTGTTTGAATGATATGCCTGAAATACATGCATCATAATCTTTTAATTGGCCTTGGCCATTAAGCGCTCCAGTGGCTTCTCTGATATAGCCACTTTGTGTTTATTGTCCTAATTGACCCTGTGTTTCCTTTTTTGCTAACTATAGAATAAAAAAATCATCTAAGACACTATCAGTGATGTGAAAAATATTTGAAAATTTGCCAGGAAAGCTTCAAAATGGCAGGATCAGTTCTGTAGAATTCTCATAAGTTACCTTTTTCCAGCTAAGAATGAAAAGAAAAGAAGAACACGGCAGTGTTTCAAGATACATTCTTCCATCAATTACGTGTTGTATAAAGTGTCCCGTTTCGGAAGTAATTACTACATCTCTGATTCTGCCTTATGGTTGCTTCTGGTCTAATCATTTGCAGGTATGTTAGGATACCTTTACTTGTTACGTACATCTAAAATCTTGATTTTTGATTATTTTTTTTTTTCGATTTGCTGATTTAGCAAATCACTCACTGATTAGTGCTTTATATTTTGCTTTTGGGTGTGGACCGATTTATTTATCCCAAAAGTTGTAATTGTAGAAAATTAGCCCAATTTGAGTATCTGAAACTGACATGCTGTCATATAAGTTATTTTTTTGGTATTTGAATCACCACTTCATGCAGTAGAAATGAAGGCCGCTGTAAGAATTAATAAAATAAAGAATATATCATAGAATGAGATTATGGGGAGTGGGGGTTGATGGTGTGGGGGCACTCACTTGTATAGGGTAAGGAATATGTGTGGCCCGACTTTTGTTAGCAGACGTTAGTCTTATATTGAGGGTCCAAAAATGTGTCGGCAGAACAGTAATTGTGTACGTAATTGGGGTATTACTCCTTTCGATTGTTGATGGAATGATCTCTGTTAAGGGGGGGGGGGGTATGGTTCTGAATATGATACAAAAATGTTCTAATCCGAAATGAATCAGGCATGGCTAAATGTGTATACTGTATCTACAAAATGCTTTTATATTCGATGCAATTGGAATTCGGTTCCCGAGATATGGCTGATCAAAGTCAAGTAGTGTCACGGCGAAATTTGCCACAAATGCATCATCTCCTATATTTTATCAGGTGAAAAATTTCAAGGTGTTATATTTAAGATAATTTTAAAAAAGATTATTATTTATGAACTATTAACACATTCATTTGGGCTAAGTTGAATTATTAAATACTTTTATATTATCCTTTTCCATAATTTAAAGTACTTAAATGTCACTGGGTAAGTGATTTTTATGTATTTTATTGTTTTCCTCACCCTCTGCGATATTTAAGAAAATTATTTTAAAAATTAATACAGGACAATGGGATGCCCTATTTCGATGATTCTTTCATTAATCATTAATATATTTGAAGTATAAAATGAAATTTAAAAAAATAATTCATTTTCCATATTTCACATCAAAAGCGCCTCAATTTTGTCTAAATTTTTTCATGCCTATAACTCGTTATCGTTCAAAATATCACACACCAACACCGAGAAAGAACGTACCTAGAAGCTCCATGCTATGGACTGAAATTTTGGCACACATATTAAGGGCAAATACAGGGCTAGTGGCACCATGAAGGCCGATTTTTAAAATTGTGTTCCAATTCAAATTACGGCATGAAATAAATGCGATCTGTCGATTGCCGGTTGCCAGGGCAACGGTATCAAAAATCCGGCGTCATGGTTCACTCCTATTTTCCTCCTTCCTATGTCACCCAGTTTTCGTCCCGACATGTTTATTTTTTAGTTTTAATTCGTTCAGTGTTTAGAGGCCATCAGAGGCCTTACTGGTTACCATGGCAACCAAGCAAAATTTTTCACATGGATTTTAAAACTTTGTGATATGGGCTACAATATGATATATAACATGTATATACACTATTAGGAAATTAAGAAAAAATCATTTACAAAGTTTCACACGGCTTCAGAAGACCCCATACCCCCCCCCCCCCCCTTAAGGGTTTTGATAGGGGAGCGTTGTTTGAGCTAATAAATTGGATATGTTTGTTGAAGTCTCTCAAGGCGAAATGCCTTGTTTTGGTTTTGTTTTTTGTGAAGGAAAAGTGAACTTGGACGAATTGTGAGCCAAGATTGGTTTCAAGAATTGAGTCTTTTGTTTTCGTTTTTCCGACTCGCCAGTGGAAGTTTCGTAAAGAGGGGGTTAAATAAACTGGGAAGGCTTCCAGACGGTTGTGAAGGGTGTGTCTTGGGTAGATCTAAATGAATACAGACCTTGGGACTTTGAGCACTAGTAACAGGGGCCTGTATATTTGCAAAGGGGCCCTGTGGTCGTAGTCAGACAGGAACCCTAAAGGTGGGTGACAAAGTTTAACTAATGCTACATGTAACTCTGATAATGTTTGCCGTACGGACATAACACCACCCTCCGCAAACCGCAAAGCCGATAACCGCGAAATCGACTGTACCCCAGTCCTCGGCTCTGGTTCTGTGTTAGAGCGCACGTGGTTAAAATATAATGCTAGACTCGGGCTAATTAAAAAAGCTAGATGACTTTTCAGCTTACTACCGCACCCCCGGACGCCTGCCACCAACTTGTCCAAATTGCACAGGGCTTCCTTAATTAACATGGTAGGGAGTAGCCCGCCGAGCCTGTACGAATCTGTGAGGGAAACTGTCTACAACAGTATCGATTCACAAGTAAACCGTGACTGCATTACCTTGCGCACAACTCACGGTTATTTTGAATGCTAATCCGGGGACCACAGATACGAACACAACAAACAGGTGGTATCAATGGCACGACTTACAGGTTGCATTTTCGATTACAGCGACGCAGCTCCTTCATCAAGTAGCCCGTATGAAAATAAACAATAGAATAAAATAAAAGACGGGAAGTATAGCTAAGAAATCTATAATTGTCCTCTGTGATTTCTTCTTCCTCGTTTTTTTGTTTGTTTTGTTGGTTGGCTGGGCGTAACAACAGAACCCTGTGCCCAACCCCCCCTTCATTCCTAGCCCCCCCCCCCCCCCAATGAAACTGACTTTTTTGTACAGTGTCTATGGAGAAGGACCCAAATTTGCCCCTCAAAAAAGCTTGGCACTCCTTCAGCCCCCCCCCACCCCTTTGCAAAGGTCTGGTTACGACGCCACTGGTTGGTTGGTTAAGTATTTTGCCTTATTGAGGATGGGCTTATCATTCTGAAAATAAATAAGGCCTACTCATGCATACTGCATGACACACATCACAAGCTCTCAAATTTATTTTACAAAGCCCAGTGGTGTCCATTCTTCCAGAAACCATGAATTATTTCCTGCGCGCCCCCCTAAAAATAAAACGCTGGTCTGACGGAATCTTCCCCAATTCATCTCAATTTCAATTTAACAAGCTTATAGCGTTTCCATCCAACTGACCCGTAAAATCATCCTTGTGAACAGGTATTAAAAATTTGTGCCCTTATTCCAGAAACTTGTTTAGCTAAACGCGATTTTATCTTAAAATCGCCGTAATTTAAATTGCGTTTATGCAAACGCGTTAAATATTTTTAACCATTGCTTACTTCAACAGAAGCTTTGAAATTCAACACAGTTACACTTCGTTATGTAAAAACGGCTGACTCAGTATAAAGGGCCGTATTGTCTTTAATGGTTGAGTCCCAAAGAAGTGTATTATGGCTTTCCGTAGCCTTTAAGGTGTGCAACACCAACTGGCGAGAATGGTTGTGCACCATGCTGTTGTCATTGAGGTGGCAATGACCGTGCTTTGGCGAAAGCACCCACTAAAACACAACACTTCTTAACAGCCCCTTACCTATTTAATTTCGATATACATTTTGGCGGAGTTAAAATTGCGTTAACTTTAAACTCCTTTCTGGAATTGGTTTTACTTAAGCCATACGTTTATCTCAACATTTAAACCGTTTGCTTGGCTTAAAATCGCGCTAAACACCTTTTGGAATACGGCCTGCATAAATGTTCAAATTGGGTCAGCTATAGTAAATTATCATACTTGTATTTTCCTAAAGAAGGTCAATCACATATAACCTCCCGATTTTGTTTTTGATTTCCATGCATTTCCTTCCCTATCACTTTTATGTTAACATGATGGTTCTATTTGTGCTTTTATTTGGTGATTTCTTTTCATTGTTTACTATTTTAAAATAACAAAACTTGGAACTCAATAATCCAAAATACGAAATTAATTATAAGCATTTGCAGGCGAATAGCTTGCTTGTTTAATAAAAAAATGAATAATTATTCTAATCAGAAACAAAGTCCTCACCTGTTTGTGACGGGAGGCATTGACCCACAGAGAAAGCCCTGTCCCTCCTGAACCCCAAACCACAGGCCCTACGCGTGGGGTCCCCTTTCTGCTGATTTTTTTTAAATAAAAAGATCCATAATTTTATAGAAATTTCTGACTAGAAACTCCACTTTTGGTGATATATGTTTTCACAAAGTTAAAAAAGGAAAGCATTTTTAGATCAACTTTACAACAATAGTCTCTTTTCTAAGGCCCTGCACCCCCCCAAAAAATCCTGCGTATGGCCCTGCCCTTACCATGTTTCATTGAAAATGGCGCATGCGGGGAATCTCTCCCTAATCAAAAGCCTTACTTTACATACTCTTCAACCCTGCAAAGAAGGTGAGGACAAGATATGTTCTCCTGAAACTTTCACATATTATCCTAGAGTAAAAGAGACTCGTCGGTCTCAACTCTTATTTCTCTTTAACATTTTCTTCTTTTTCTTTAATCAATTGTTCCTTCTCCTTCCCCTAGTGGCCCAGGCGGCGAGAACGCGGAAGCATTGGTGTATTCGCACACGATCCCACAAAAGGGAAGGCGAAGACGGGTCCAATTTCCTTCCTGATTTTTTTCGATTAAAGGTTACAGATTTGAGAAAATCGGGAAAAAGTTGACTTGTTGGTATCATGAGTTCAAAAAGTACCCGCGGGTTAAGCTCGACTTTAACTGGAAAAATATTTGCACGGATTCTTTCCCAAAAGGTTAACACTTTGTCAAAGTCCCGACCCCCGAATCCTGTGTACTGGACTCTATTTCCCTTTTCCTTAACGTCCTTTCCGACCATCCTTCTTAGCTTGTGTAGCATGATTAATGGCTTGGTCAGCCCGATGCGCTTGGTACAAGTCGTCGCCTCAGTGGGAAATCTCCCCCTCCACTCCCGGGTGTCAGCCATTTCTAAGGTACTTTACCGAAAAGGTACCAACTATGGCATCTCCACCTGTGTGACCTTCACCTAGTTGCCTTTGACCACAGACTTTTTCTGTGCCCAGGTCAGTAGTTCTAACGTAATCTAGATGACATTTGACCTTTTGGTCACTCTAAAACCCTAATTAAACAAACGTCAGACTGTTTCTCTCATCCTCCTCCCCTCCCCTACCACCTTCATGCTAATAGAGACCATTAGCCCCCCCCCCCGGCACTCCCCTCTTGGAAGCGACGCGTTGCAAAGTCTGTTTAGACCCCCTTTCAGTATCGTTGTCACCACACACCCCCTATTTTTTAAGTTCGAACACCCAAAGTCCCATATTTGTGAAATTTTACTGTTATAGTAGATTCAACCAAAAGTTTTGGAATTAAAAAAAAAAACACCAAAAAGACCTCTATTTTTTAAACTTTTGGCCAAAATCACACCCAGAGATTTTGGGAAAAGTTTCATATTTGTCACTCGGAAAACCCTTATTTGGCTATTTTTGGCTATATCTCACCCAAGGCCCCTATCTTTTGTTCGCACCGAATGCCCTGGCTTTGAGCACGACCTACACCCATTCATTTCATATGTGAGTGTGCTCCCCCCTTATTAGCCCTATGTCAAAATCTAACAATGCAAGAGCCGGACGACAGACAGACATGATCTTGTTCTCGAAGTATTGTAATAGATATCTAAGGAATTTGGATACGCGGCAATGTAAAATATTGTCTTCAGTCAGCTTCATTAAGATGCATGAGGCGCCGGTTAATTGGAAATGCAATAAAATTAAATGAGATTTGTATTCAAGTTAGTGAGTGACAACTAGCAACATAAAATGATTTGTACGTATAGTAAATAAGCAATAATCCGGATATTTGACTGATAATAATATACATAAAACAACCTACTTATATTTGATTATAGTTGCAATAAAAATGCATCTCAAAAGTCAATAACATCAAACCGAGAAAACGGGACTTGAGAGGCGAAACACCTGCCTGAGCCTCCAAACAACAATGTGCGCGTGCGACAACCCCGTGGTTGTCAACAGCCGCTCAGTTCCCAGGGCGCGTTTTAAATCCTGCGCAAAAAATAAGTCCGTCCACAACTGATTGGTCGTGCCTAAGTGTCCCTTACGCACATACGGCACCTCGAGAGACAGTGCGAGTATATCAAAGCATGTGTTTTTGTGTACTAATTTTGTGGCGTAGTACTTCCCCCGACCTCGGGGGAGAATGGAGCGTTTTCCTCTACAGATTCGGAGTGGTCCCACGGATCTGGGTTGGAGTCTGTGTAAATTTCAGTCGCTAGTTGTTTCATCACCGTGGACCCGGGAGGAGGTCGACGAAATTCTAGTGTTGTCTTGGCAGGTCTGCCCGATTTTTAAAGACGGTTATGTAATTCTTATCGTGGTATTTTTGGGTATTGTATAAAGGGCTGCCTTATGTAGCCTGAAGCCAAAAGGTCTATCCAGGCTCACTTCACAAACTCAATAACAAGGGCATTCTAGCCCCACTTTCCCGTTTCTTTCATTTCGTAAGAAAGGTCATAGAATGGTTCAACGCTCTATAAGCTGTGGGCTTTTTTCCAGACGAGCATGCCCCTGAAGTGTCTGACCTTTCTCATGTTTTTTTGAGACAGTGTATTTTGGGATAAAAAGTTTTTTTTTTTAACACAAATTAGTAAAACAACCAACTCAAAAATTGATGTGAAATGTAACTATGCTGATTATAGAAGTGCCCTCCTTGTTTCTCCTATCCCGGCTATGTCCTTGAAGTTTGTCGGCAACCCCGATTTCCTTTATGGAACGTTTTTAAAGGTATTTTTTTCGTGCTCCTTTCTCTTTTGGACGCCTGTTGTTTTTTCTCTATTTTAGATTCCGCTTTTGCAACCCCTAAAACTTTTTTCCCTTTTGCATCCCCTAAAACTTTTTCAAAAGCAAGCCCTTTCCTTCTTCTATTTTGACGACCTTAATTTTGTTGTCTTTCTATATCCCCCTTTTCTTGCCGTTTCAATTGCTGTTTTCGCGCCCTTTCCTTATTTTTTTTTCACAGATGTCAGTCCTTTTCCGTTGCTTTCCTGTTTTGATGGCCTCTTATTCCCGCTTTATACACTCCATTCCTTTGCCATTCCTATGTTTTCGTTTCCACTTAACAACCTATTGGGCAACACCTTTTCATGTTTTGACGGCCTTTATATTTGTTGTTAGGCCCTCAAATTCATTTGTCTATTTTAGCGCCCGTTCATTCCTTAAACTTTTTCTCAACCTTGTTCCTTTTTGGCGGCCCTTTCTTTTTTAATCCGCGTTCCTTTATCCGCTTTCCTTTTCTCTTCTCTCATTTTGCTGCACACCTTTTTTTTTGTTTGTCTAGTTCACTTTTCTTTCCAATTATTCACCACGCCCTTCGTTGCTCGCATATTTTGGCTTTTCTTATTAAGCTTTGTGTCGCCCCTTCTTTTACATATTTTATTACGTTTTCCCCCTCTTTTATCATTTTGTGGCCCATTGCGCCTAAGGTTGCGCTTCTCTCTTAGCTTTCCTTACAATTCTGTCTTTCTTTTTGTTTCCTCCCCTTTCCTTTCTTGTCTTTCCCTTGCCCTTTCCTTTCTTTCTTTCCCCCTTTCCGTTCCTTGTCCTTTCCCTTTCTTCGCCCTTTCCTTCTTTTTCTCTCCTTCTTTGGCGCCCCCTTGGGGCCACCCCGGGTGAGCAGAGCTCCCCGTCCCCCCAGGATACGCCATGACATGTTACGTCAACGCCGGGCCGACGAACTAAGCACTGCCCGGCGTATCCGTGAGCACCCCACCTTGCAGGGCTTGTGCTTTTCAATTCGCGCTCAATCGGGCATGATAATGCATTGAAATGCTGTACTATATTGGCATATTCTTCCCACATCCAACACATGTCATCGACCAGTATGTTTGTCAAAGACTCGGTTTTTAAAAACTCGTGGGATGGGGGGTGGCCCGTGAAACTCAGGGAGGTTCACAGAACAGTTGGTCCCTTTAAGCTGCTAGTACCGTAGTTTAGCTTTCCATAGAGTAATACGTTAGCAAGGTCTGTAACACAGATTATCACACTTTTTTTCAAAAAAACTGGGGGGGGGGGGGGCGGGGGAGCTGCCCCCCCCCCCCCCCCGTGGGGGAATCTTGCCCCCCTCTTTCCCCCCTGAAAATTAGTGAATTTCATAGGCCAATTATACTATACTAACATTTTATATTGCTTGCCCCTGAATATATGTTGCCCACCTCGCCCCCCCTGAAAAATGGTTACGCCACTGTTAGAACCCGGTGCTACTTGTTTTACACATTTATGTCACCCCATCTATACAGCGTCCACGGTTGAAATTGTTTGCACATAAGGGGAAATTAATGGCTAATGGCCCATGATTTTCGAATTTTAAAAATATCTCAGCCGACTTCCGTTATGCTTAGGCAATTTTAAAATTATTTTTGGTATGAAAAGATGCGATATTTGTTTAAAGAAAGTCAACAGTTAAAAACAATCGACGACGAAAAAAATCTCATGCGTGAAGCGGCCAGCACGAAACATAGAAAACTCTATACCTCGTTCACTTTTAAGTGTTTAAGCGCAATGACCGTGGACTAACAATTTTTCAATGTCTTTATATATACGGGTATTTGCTCACAAATTAAATACCTGTGTTTCAATTTCCTCTTACCGATCTGTTTTATCTATTAGAAGGGAGGGCCTTATATGCCCGATAGCAAACAACCCTGGCACACCCACTGGTGCAATGCATACAGTGTATCTCATGAGACTCCATGGCTGACGAAATAATATAGAATATTGATCGCGTCACACCTACCCCCTACTATAAAATTGTGTCAAATTTCTGCTTAATATTTAATAAATCCAAATACACTTTCATTTTTCATTTTCTTGTTAACAAAAAATATTCAACTTTCACATTAATTTCACAAATGTTATTATTTATTTATTTATAACCAAATTCACACCATTTTCATATGGTTTCTTTTAATAACGCTTACTTTAAAATCCAAACAACATTCTGAACTGTATCCAGAGGACATCTTGGAGTGTCGGACCAATTTTTTGTTTGTGGTTCAGGCCTTCTAAAATGAAGCAGCGAATGACATTATTTAGATCGTCTCTACTGATCTCCAACTGAACCAAAAAAACAAATCTCCTATTTAATTTCAGGCAAGAATGTTTTAATTCCAACCTGCAAACTTGGCGATTTCAAACAGCAAACCTTTTATCAAGATTGGCATAAATATAATTTCATGTCAGAAGTGGTCAGATTTTACTCAATTTTTTTTTTTTTTGCAATCTGTGATTTGCGAACTTTTTAGCGTCTATAATTTGCCAACATTTTCTGGACTCCATTTTCTTCAAAATGAAACAATCAAAATTACAATTCTCAGTCCAATACCGAACTCTCACTTCAATATTTTGTCAAAAATTTCTGCTTCTCTCACAAGCAAAAAATATTGATTCCAACGATCTAGTCGCCCAAATATGAAAAAAATAGCCATACTATATTTCCAGTTCTCTATAAAAGAACTACATATCAGTCGGTTGTCAAAGCATACCTTGGCGTAAGATCTCCTTTTTCTGAATAAAAAAAAAACACAGTTTCCAACGCCAGCCTCTCACTCTGGCGTTACATCCAAACTTTCGCCTCTTCCACCTACGAGAGAATGAATTCACCATATCCGGGTCCATGGCAAGTAAAATTGGCATAATATTCCAATTTATTATCTAAACTTAACAGCATTGATATTCCATAAAGAAAACAACCTCTAATAAATTAAACTACTAACCTGATCCATGGTTGAATCCATGCTCAAATGGCAAAACTTTTAAAAATCAAACCACGACACCATCATTCTAACGGCGCATATACATATTGTTTCCACACACGCTGGCCACCATGTTAAAATAAAAAAAGCATGTGTGGAGCTGCCTCCATATTGTAATCAACGTGGTTTATGAAGGTCGAGCGAGAAGTGCCCCTTGAAAGCGTCTCAGGAAGAATTTCCTGAACTGCACATCTCCCTGTCATGGGCGGGCATCATACAAACGATTCTCTGAGGTCTCTGGGCTTAGGACCAGACTCTGGCGGGGTTAAACCGGTTTTATGGGATCCCAAACCTTCCCCACTTCCCTCAGAGATAAATTCAATTAAACGATCATCAAAGATTGAGCCAATTGCTGATTAGCAAACAACCTGGCACACCCCCTGGTGCCATGACATACAGTGTATCTTCATGAGACTCCAGGGCTAGACGAATTAATATAGAATATTGATCGCGTCACATACCATCATTAAAAGTCTGGAATAGCATCCATAGCCTGGCCTGAAGGTGTTCTGTGAGTGTCCATCCTTCTGCCCCATACATAGAATACTTAAGTCTTCAATAGAGCTGCACGAAAGAAGCTAATCTTTAGCATGTCTGGTAAGTTGGATTTCCAGAGAGTACGCATCTTTTTACAAGCTTTCCATATGCATGCAAGGGCTTTCCGGACATGAAAATCCTTTTCTGACTATCGACCTACCCAAGAACCAAGGTATTGGAAGTCTTGAACCTGGTCTAGTTGGCTCCCTTCCATTGTGGACAGAGTGACATTGGCCTTGATGTTATATGCCATGAATTTAGTTTTAGAAGCATTCATCATAAGACTCTGGCCAGTAGCTAGTAATTCTTGAGCTTGTTGTAGTGTGTCAGATAGCAAGGCAATGTCGTCTGCAAAATCTAGGTCAGTAATGACTTCTGCAGGGTGCTTTCGACTTCTTTGTGCATGGTGTTACTGTGAAGCCCAGCATGTCCTTGTCTCCTCTGATTGCCATTCTCATCACATAGTCTAGCACAATGATGAATAGATATTGTGCTAAAGTATCGCCTTGGAGCACTCCTGCTAAAATCTCAAAGGCCTCGGTTTCACCATCTAGCGATAGAACAACTGCTTTTGTGCCACTGTACATGATGTTAACTGCTTCAACAATGGCATTTGGAAATGAATCCCATAGACAGTGAGAATCTTGAGCCTCTTACCTCGGTACACTGAATCAAAGGCCTTCTTGAAGTCTATAAAGGTGATGACACAGTCAAGATTCTTGTCCTTGATTCCTTCAATATGTCTTCGTAAGGCCAGGATGTTGGAAGTGGTTGAGCGTTCAGCGCGAGTGAACCCATTTTGGTTTGGTCTAAGCAGAGGCTCGATGTGAGGTCGAATGCGGTTGAGTATCAAGCGGTTGAAGATCTTTGCTGCTAATGCTCCTATAGTTTGATGCCTTGCTGAGATCACCTTTCTTGGGAATTGGTACTATTCCACTGAGGGACCATTCCTTTGGTTTTTCACCTCTAAGCAGTATACCATTGCAGATGTCCAGTAGTATGCTGTTAAAACTACCAGATTCCCAAACCTCAGCAGGTATTTCATCAAGGCCAGCAGCTTTACCATTTGACAATTTTGTTAGTACAGCCTCAAGCTCTTCAATTGTGAAAGCTTCAGTTTCAATTGGCAGGATGTTCTCATTGATGGTTTTGATCTCCTCATCTGGGTTGCTAGCTAAAGGTGGTGATCCTAGGAGTGTGGAAAAGTAGTCTCTCCATTCCTTACAGCGCTCTGATGGGGTGTTATCTTTTAGGCGGCCTGATCTGGAGGTTGTTCTTCCAGTTATTTCATTCATCACTGCCCATGCCAAACCACTCTGCATGCTTTGGGAAGCTGATCTGATGGTACTTATTTTCTCTTGAAGGTATTCGCTTTCAACTCTACTGTATGCTTTGTCCAGGTTGTGCTTCGCTTGCTCAAACAGGTCTTTGTTATGTTCACTGCTTGATTCTGTGAATTGTTTGTGAGCACAATCTGCTAGGCTCTTCCTGGCTCTGCTTACACGTGCATCTTCCCACGATACCTTCTTATGTGGCTTCTTTCTCCTTTTTGGTAGGCAATTGGAAGCAGCGGTTGTGTGTGCTTCGATAAAGAGTGGGTACTTCTTATCAGCTGTAAGCTCCACCTCATCCTGAAGAGAGCAAAGAACACTGAACTGGTTGTGCACCTCAATGGCATATAAGTGCTGAAGATCTTTGTCTGCACTGAATTTCTTCCAGTGATATTTTGGTGTCCTCTTGATTTTGGTCTTAGTGGCTCTCAAGCTTAGTCTAAGCTTTGCGGTGACAATCCTGTGGTCAGATCCGACACTGATGAAAGAACTGTAAGCATTACAGTCACATGCACTGTTCTTCCATTTCTTATTTATAGCAATATAGTCTATTGTGATCTTGCTCCATTGGGATACTGGAAGGTCCATAATTTCCCTTTCTTCTTCTGCAGCATGGTGTTGATTGCTTTAAGCTCACATTCCTCCAGGAAATCTTCCAGATGTTTACCATTTCTGTTAGTCTTTCTATTGTATGTGAACTTCTTGTCTCCTTTGCCAATTCGAGCATTAAGATCACCCATCACTACTATAACATTATGCGGTGGTGCATCCTTGGTGGAACCACCTCCCTCAATATATTCGTTTGATTTTTCGTTCTCTGTCTGTTAAACAATTTAAGAACACTGCTCCAATCCATGTAATGTATTTATTTTCATAATCTTTGCAATATATCTTAGATGTAAAATTGTATCAGGGCCTCCTGAAAAGCAGTGTCATTCACTAAATGGCTACTCTGAATAGAGAAAGCTTAAAAATAACAATAAATAATTTTATTCAAAATGAGATCCCTAACTTAAAAATAAGTTCGTTAAATTTAGTATTTAGGTTCGCTTTCTCTTATTTAAAGTAAGGTTCACAATCTCTTAATTAGGTTTACTGATTTGATTTGATTTAGGATAATTTTAAAGTATATAACATTAAAATTAGGTTCGCTTAATTTAGAATTAGGATCGCTAACTCATTTAAAATGAGGTTTTGGTACACATATCTTAGTTTTGTTAGCAAAACCGGAGATCCAATCCATGCTTGTTTACCTTGTCAAAATTAAAATCAGCCTGGCAAACCGTAGATTTTAGAATTATTCCCGAGGCTCAGTAGATTTTTGGATAGGTCTCTTAGATTGGGCTGCCTAAACCCTGATTCAACTAAATCTTGGGTTGACCGTTCCCTAAAAATTAATGATAACTCCTTAATTTATGCTTCCATAAGCGAACCGATTTAAAATTAGAGTTTTAGTGAACTTTATTTACATTAGCGTGATTAGAGTGAGCAAACCTGATTTCAAAGTAGAGTTATAGCGAACTTCATTTTTAAATTATGGTTAGTGACCCTAATTATTAAAGGTGCACAAGAAATTTTTGAGGCACCAAACTATATTGTGTTATACTAGTATCTCATATATATTAGACACTCAACGATTTCTTACTTGGATTTGGCTCCAGCAATGTCTTAAAAGAGAGAAAAAAGGGGATTTTGATTTGCTTATATTTCATGTAAAACATAAATAGGCTAAATTTCGTATTGCTCCTCTACAAAATTACAATTTCACATTTGATACCACAGAAACATTTCCCTCAGCAGCTTCATCCTTTCAGATGGGGATATTTTTTATGGAAATCTTTACATCAGGCAAAATCCAGTACTTTTCAATTTTTTAGGGCACCTGCTTTGTGAAATCTCTTCGTTGTCCTTCAAACACGGTGCAAAAAGTGTTCTTTCCTCAGGAGCACATGCAACGTTCACATAGATCCCAACACCATTTCAAGTATTTCATCGTAGCGGTGCTCCCCGCTCCCGCATTTTTTTGCACCCCTGCTTCAAATTAAAGTTGTCGAACCTAATTTCAAATTAGAGTTAACGAACCTAATTTTAAATTATGATAGTGAACTTTGCAAATAGTGATAACGAACCATATAGAAATATTGAACTTTAAAAAATAGTATGTCGAACCTTAAGATATAGCGAGGAAGTAGGGATTCCGAAGAGCCGTCATCGCGCACCATGTACCTTGAGATCCACTTCTATCCCCAAATATAAAAAGGAACCATGAGAAGTAATGAGTCGAATAATATCTTCTTTTATTTTAAATATAACTTAGTCGGTAAAACAAATCATCCATATGGCTACTTCATCTTCTCTCGTAATGCAAAGTCGAATATCAACCCACCCGATGTCCTTTTTAATCGCAAACCGTGTCAAATCAAAAGACTGTCTTCCTTCGTAGCTTTTGAGGTCGCCTTTCCATGCCGTTTTCCTTAGTTATATTCCCTGATACTTATCAAAACTACATTCACGTTTTAACCAATTGATCAAGCTTTGATACTTTTCGTTCTTGAAAGTTTTGAGTGCATATGCATAAAGAGTGAAAGTAACGCCCATTGATCAACTTAACCTATAATTATCATCTACGAGTAAAAAAGTAGCAAGGCTATTCTGACACTTGACTTCCTTGGCTCTAGATTTTTCAGCGGTTTTTGGGGATGATACACTTGTCCATCAAAATATTTTCAATTGTTCAGCAACAATATCGAAGATTTTGCTGATAGATTTGATCTAATTAAATATGCACAGAAAACCCGGGAACATTAGTTAGGGCCTCATTTAAGGGACCCACTCACCTTCCAGCAAAATACAAAGTTCCTGGAAGAGCTGAAGATAGATTGGGACTTGCATTGACAAGTTCCACGAGGAACTATTATAAGTGCCACCTACTAGGGTCATTAAGAGCTTTTTCCTTTAATTTTCAGATTCTTCGTTTCATTTACACGCCCTATAGTAAATAAATCAAGAACCTTTATTTGGCAATGCCCTAGTAAACATAAATGAAAAAGGTTACGAACCGGTTGATGGGTATTCACATGGAAATTTACAAACTTATGATGTGCATCCTTTGCGTTTCGATCAACCACTCCAGAACGGTACAAAAACTTAATTACTTATAATCTGTTTTATGCTTATTCAATTCAGTTAACACATGCATAAGCAAAATTGACTTGCAGTGGCAAGATCTATTTAGTAAGGTATTATCAGCAGTTTTAAGAAGTTTCGTTTATCGGCTTTATGTCAAGATTTTGTCAAGCTCAGTTTTGACTTACATTCATAAAATATTATTACATACATCACGAATCCCCGAAAAAATAATACAATTTGATTGTAAAATTAACAAATAGAGGGCCATTTTAATTTTGCTTTTTTGAATCCGAAGCAAACGGGCGGATTTTTCGCCATGCTTCATTGATCAAAGCGCCCATTTTTGCTTTCCTCGTGACGTCAAAGGATGACCAAAACATCGTGTGACTCGAATGTTATAATTTTTTTTTTTGTCATGTGACACTGTCATATGATGGATTAATGAAAGTAAGAAAATAAGTTACAGAATGACATATTTGTTTCATTTCATTGTGTTTTAATATTATTGATAAAACACATCGATCGCAGTTCACAGGGGGTGGTAGGGACACAGCCTGCTCGATTTGGGCTTTGGGGATTCCAAACGGTAATTGTGTGTTGAACTGCTACGTGCAATTTACTATGGTAGCGTGTGTCTCACCGTTTCATTACAAAATCTCCTCTGAAAACCGAGTTCAATACATATAGTAATATCTGATAAATAAAGGATAAACGATGGAACTTCAAAATCCGTCGGGGGTAGTGGATGAACCCCGCTGCAAAATAGTTGTAATTTCCAATAACGGTAATTTAGATTTAAATATTCGTGAACAGCATAGACTTTAGGCAAGTCTGAGTGTAACCGTCCGATACGCGAATAGCGCCCTCCTACGTTAAGTCTTTGAACGGACTAGCACTCGAGTCGCGCCCGGCTGTTGAATGCCGATGGAATTCAGGCGTTGTGTTTCGGATGGCATTGTCCTACCCCCTGGCGTTAATCGAAAGGAAAAGTGGCAACACTGCGATCTGATGGTCATACGTGACGTCCCATTTGCCGTCGATGTGGATTTGTCGGATCGTTTTCGAGTAAGTATTGGGCGGAAAATTAAAAGGGCAAAATATCACAAGATGTGGACCAATTTTCACTTATTTTGATTTATATGAATATACGTTACTTAAGCTTTCCATCCATACCAAAATTTTCCACTACCTCAGAATCATGAATAATGTCTTTAAGGTCAGGGAGGAAAGGAATGCCACTAGAATTGATGTGGTTGTGTCAAGTCTATAAGGAGGAACCAGAAAGCATCCAATATTGGGTTGGGTGATGACATCATTTGTGGGGATACATTGATTTTTCAGAGAGAAAAGAAAATCAAGGTGGACTGATAGTGATCTATTCATGACACTGACTGAATCAATAGTTTCAATCATGATGTCCCGGGTAGTGTATTTTGTTTTTCTGGCTGTTTATTGGAATGGAATGTCCCATAAAGATTTGGAGATGTTATCATATCATTTCCTGGGACGGTACCTTTGCTTATTCGTTAAGGGTTGTTTTCTTAGGTTAGTACCGCCCGGGGGGGGGGGCGGGGGGAGGGACACCTATAGTTTGCAAAATGTCCAACCAAAGAACCCATATTTTTGGAATATGGTTACCAATGTCACCGAAAGACCCCTATCTTTGGGGAAATTTTTGAAAATTTTCACCAAAGACCCTATTTTGCGTTGAAATATTTGCCAAATTTTCCCCCCATTTTTGAAAGATTCATGCAAATTTGTCAGTTATAGCGATAACGCTTGAATAATAAAGCTGTTTATACCCCCAAATAAAAAAACGGTCCGTATATGACATAGAGGCTTATCAGACGGGTTGGACTCAGAGGGTTCCCGAAGCGGCAGCCCCCCACTTCAACACAAATTTATGTTTTTTGCATACTCATAATGCTTGACCATAATCACTGTGCGAAATAGCTAAGTTCAAATCGATGCCCATCATACAGAAAATCACAAGTTTGTTAGAAAATTCTGGGTCCGGAATGTATCCTATAGCACTGTTATATATGTTTATTGCATCAAAATGAAAAATCCAGCACATCTCTAACTTTGGAATTGAGCATTTTAGGTAACTATCTTTAGTCCTAGTTTATTATTTTTAATTAATATAAAAAAATGATATTTCAAAACCTCTGATTCAGCCTTCAACCTCTGTAAGGCCCGTTATCTTCAGATAACGGGACCTTAACAGGGTAAACCAAGATTTAGAGTCTAATCCTATGTTTTTCAGTATGAATTTCTTTCAAAAGAAAAGGGATTCGGGTAAATTGTGACAAAGGACAAGACAAGAAAAATCCCAGGAACTATAAGCACATCGACAGAAAAAAATGGTAAAGCTTATAAATACGCGTAAATTCTGGAGTGAAATGCAAAAGAAACAACTATACAACGAAGCTAATTTTAATCATCTTGCATTCTTAACATTTTACAGTAAAACACATTAATTAAAGAAATTAGTTATAATTTTTTTAAATGTCACATTGCAGCTATTATTTCCATGCAGATCTCAGACGTATTTTTACTCATTCATGCGTAATGACATATCCCTAATTATTTTGCCTATATTTTTAATATCGCTATAGTGACATGACATTTGTCTGCACAGAATCATCTCTGCCATCAGCTTGGCCATACCTGTGCTGTATTTACATTCCGGGATTTGCATGCGATTTTCTGGCCCTTAGAAATCTAATTTCGCTTGAAGGGATAAAACGTATTACCCATTCAGCCTTCGTTAAAGGAAAAACACTCTGCGCAATCCCTCTGACCTCACAACTCGCGAGGAGTCCCTCGGATTCGATCGGTCGGTTGTAAAAGCTTGTGTGAGTAACTGAAAAACAGAAATGGCGGACGCCGATGAAAATCAGCAACATATGCCTTCTGCAAGCGAAAGAAGGGCAGATTTGTTAAATAAGGCCGATGACAACTGTCAGAAGGCTATGGAATTGATGCAGGACGACACTGATGACTGGGAAACGTATGCTGATAAAAGCTGCGAGGATTTGGTAAGGATTTATTTTAAAGCAGCAAGGAAAACATAAAGACTGGTCATTAAATTTAATGATAATTGTTATTGGTAAGCCGTTTAATATAATTTGACAGATATTATACCTCATATCTATTTTTAATATATATTTAAAAACGCAAAATAAGGCAAGGCGTAATATTATAATTCCAATCAATACATAACCGTGATTCAATATCTTGCAATAGCTCTATATATCCCGCGTCCTTGCTAAATTAGAAGGCTGTTGTGGCATACACGATTAAAGGCAAGCTGTGAAGCAATTGACGGTGTCATTAACAAACCCAGGACCATTAAGAAAGGGCATCAGTAGAAGCTAGTGGAAATACACAGTGTAGACGTCAGTGCTATTTATGATAGGGTGGTGGTTGATGTTATAGTGGTAATTTTTGATGATTTAACGCTCTTCATGTATGTTTTTTTATTGATTTGCCATAGGAAAATTATTATAATATTAACTATATTGAAAACTTGACCATGACTATAGGAAAGTCGTAGTGTCTGTCGTTGAAAAATTATTTTTTTTGTAAAAAAATATTGGCGACATGGATTGTAACAACAAAATTACTCTCTTACTACTGTTTTGTGGCTACGTCGGATCCTGTCCTAATGTCAACTTTGTGTACACACACACACACACCCACACACCCACACACCCACACACACACATATACCGACAAGAGGTACATTGTGGGAATACCCCCACAATGTTGTGTGTTTTTGTGTATAAATCGGTACATACATGCATTGTGGGGGTATTTGTATAGGTAGATTCATACACTGTAGGAATATTTCTGTGTTAACTTTTACACCCTCACTGCGACATACAAACCCATGTGTAACGCTGTGGCACCCAGGCTTTGGCAGAGAGTCATTGTGGGCGGTACTCCATAATGACAAAAACTCCCACAATGTAGCTTGTAACCCATATTTACGCCACAATGCCCCTTGGAAGAACACACACACACACACACACACCACCACTGACACATACATCACATCACATACACGCGCGCCGCTGGCAACTCACACCACACAAATATTACAGTCAAGTTTAAATATATTAATACATTAATGCTATAGTGTTCTTTTTAAAGTTCATTTACCCGTTATATTCGACCAACCTTCACACAATGCATTAGATATGTTATTCCTATCATGATTACAGTGCGCTAATTATCAACTAACACCTAACATCATCCTGTTTTTCGCACGTTCAAGTCAGAAGAAAACTATTAGGTGCAAGGATTGACCTCATTGAATTCGATATGGATTAATGGAGAGGCTATATACAAAGCGATTAAAAAAATTGCGCAACAAGTTCAGATCATAATACTGTCCCCTGTCATGACCTTTCATGACCTTACTTGTTCTTTTGAATTGATTTTGAGCTATTTAATATAGTTCTAATAGAAAAATCGCTGGGCTATGACATACCATTTTTAAAATTCGTCAGATACCCTTAGGTTAGAAGCTAGGGGCGGGCCGGGGGCTACGGGGCAACCTCTTATAGCTGCCTGCATGGTAGGGTAAGTTTCCGTTGTGTATAGAGCATCGGAGGATTTAAGGAATTTAAATTACTTTTACCTGGCGGATCCTATCAGAGCTAGTATAGCTATGAGTATGATGGTATTTTTTTTTTGACCTAGGTCCTCTAAGCACTAATGTTCTCATACAGAGTGCTTCTTGAGGGACGAATTTGACGAGATCACGGAATCCTCATACCTATACGTTCTTGGTACATGTGATATGTATTCACGGCTGTTTAATATGCTGGATTCTGAAGTTTGGTTTCGGTATAGCTGTCCCCGAGAATCTGAACATGGGACCCACGCATAGCTACTCCTGAGATCTAGATATGTTGCACAACAGCGCAAACATATTTTACAAATTTTCATCTTTTTTTAAGTTTCCAACTTTTTAACAAAATGGGAAATTTTGACGCCGATCGAAGATAATTTCTTTTCTACAAATTTTGAACAATTTTCGAAAGGTGACTCATCTCTTTACCAAAATGTGCATAAAGAAGGTTATTTTAGTACCAGAAGGCTGGAAATAAGACCCATAGTGGCAGCACTATGGTCATTTGTGGTGACCACCCCGGACGTGAGGAAATCTTTCATGACTATATCTTCAGTAATAGTAAGACAATATCGTTCTCATGCCAAATTGCATGATATAATTAAACCATACAGGTAAGCTGTCCGCGATGTAATTTGCATTATGCCTCGAAGGCAATATGCTACAAGCTTATAATTATATACACATATCATTTCACTGACTTGGATTTCTTGATAAAGTATGCTGAAAATATTTCCTCCATGATATTATATAGATTCTGCATTTTTTACTACTTTCGGTTTTTGGACTTTATATGGCGCGGAACATGGGTATAACCGGAATCATATATGCAAAATTGTCGCAATCGCCATCATCATCCTCATCATCATCATCATCATCATCATCCTCATCCTCATCATCATCATCATCATCCTCATCATCATCATCATCATCAATCATCATCATCATCATCATCATCATCATCCTCATCCTCATCATCATCTTCATCGTCATCGTCCGTCGTCTCGACGTAATTCATCGTATAATCATAACTGTTATTCAAAATAATCACATTTAAGTTGATTCAAATAATCATAGATAATTACAGTCCAGTCTTACAACTAGATGAACTAAACAAAATACCCGATTTAACATTGCAACTTGAGTTATAAGTGCATTATGCACTTTCATAAAATTATCACGTCAAACGTCATATGCATTGGTCAGAAGGTCATTTGGGGCCAAGTTATAAATAGGCCAAAAATACTCTTATTTCAAAAGTTGAATCCTAATTGTATGCAACTTGATCATTATGGCCTGAATATAATATTGAACACTTTATATAATGGCCATGTTAGAGGTTACCTACAGAGGCCAAAGGTCAATTAGACTTAGAGCCATGATGCTATATGCAAACTTGTAATCAAAATATACGTCATGGGTCAGGCGAGACCTCTGATCCGTGAATCCTTTGTTCTGAAAAGTAAATTAGTGCTCCCCCTAATTTTTACCATTCCATGGCCTAACTATTGATCGGTTTTCTAGAAAAAAAAGGAACAGTCGTATGATGTGCGTCTGAGCAGCTTTATGTGGCACAGGAACATTATTAATTTCAAAATAATGGCAACTCTCGCAAATCAATATTCGTTTGATGCTATCAACACAATTTCACGCACTTTATGAAAAATTCATAGCTTACGTTTCCTTTGCATATTATATCAAAGCTGTCATGGTTGTCGTCGAATGCTGGTGAATTGTATACTGGAAAAAGTGTCAATCAAAGCTAGTGCAAATTGGATGGTCTGATCGACACCCTCACTTCCCCACCTTATCCATCAAAATCGAGATTTTATTATTAAAGAAAGTTTGTATTTGTTTCTCATTCCTTAGTGAAATTTAAGACCCAGATTTTTCCTCTTAATGTTAAGAACAAAAACGTTTATAAATGTGGTCGACCCACACACTGTCCTATGAGTTCAACTTATACACCAATCCAAATGCTGGGCCGTCAAAATTTGTAATCAGATGTTTTTGGTGATATGCTTCCATGCCAGGGATCGAGAAAACAATGAAAAATGAGACCATATAGTTGGTTCACCCATCTTAATCTTCGATGCAATGGGAACGGGAACGGATTGATTTTTTTTTAACACATAATCACACACACACACACAACACACACACAACATTTTGACAATGAGAATGAAATAATTTTTTTTGGGGTAAAAAAAAACAGTTTTAAAATACATGGCCATGTTATGATAAAATACATTTCAACCAATTGTCATATTCCACTCTCCTGGAGGACAAAAACTTTAATGAAGGAGACGAAACCTAGCCGATTTGAACCTTATCGGCAAAGATTTAAGAGCCGATTTACTTAAAGTGCAGCCAATATTTGGCGTGTTTGAATAAATATAGGTGGTTTTTAGTTAATTTCAATGGCGCGGTTTTTAACACGAGAATTCAGATTGGTTCTGGCAGTCAATATATTTAATGTATTTGTTAAAGCTGCCCCAAAGCTGTGTATTCTGTACTTAAATCTGACATTATTCTCATGCATGTTTACATTGAACGCCAACCACACAAGACAGACAAGTGTGTAATGCAAAAAAAGAAACGTGATTTTTATTTTCAGGCGGGAGCGGTCTCTTTCTCAGCCTATCGTTCTCACTTACGTGTGTTTCCTCTTCCCTAACTTCGTATTACACTCTCCTTCTATTTGATTAACCTTCTACACTAATATGTATATGCATATTTAGTAAGTTCGCACAAAGAGTGTCATTTGTATATCATCGACCTCAGTCATTTTAAGATGTGATTTTCAAGTACCCTGGAGAACAACCGATAGCATATTAAACTTCAGAAATGAGCCAATAATCCAATCCGTTTTGATGTGATGGCTAAAATGATTCTACAAACTCCATAGAATAAAATATTAGAATAAAATAATATTGGTCGACTAAAATGGGACACACTTTTGCTTCGTCACAATCAAACCAAACATCTTTAATCTAAAGATTTCTGGATTAAATGAAAAAAATAGTAGCTGAAACACCAAAATGTTGACCACTTCCAGTAAAGGTGTGGTTCTGAGTGAGGATGCGGCTATAGCAATCGAGGCTATTAGCAAAATTATTGGGGGGATAAGCATCAATGTTGCGAGTTCTATACAATGACTTTACAATCAACTATTCTTATTTTGTCTTTTTAGGGGTTTATTTGCAACATTGTGTGAATGAAGTGAATAATATTTTACAATCATGAAATCTGTTATATGGTGCAACAATATAAGCAATGTTTAAAAAAATGATTTTGCAAAAGATTTATTAAATTGCCTAAATATCAGTTGCGCATTTTTTGGTGTCAACAAATCAAACCGGCCTAGCATTTTTTGCTAAAATTCCATAAAATAGCATTTTGGTGGTGCTATTCAAAATGTGTATTGTCCCTTAAATCGCACTGGAGTAACTTTTTAATTTTTGATTTGAACAATGTAAACGTATTTATGTTCTCCTATTACGGGCCCAATTTTATGGGGAAAAAAGCCCTTCGGGAAAGGGTTTTTCATTTTTCGGCGGGATAATTTTTAAGCGATATAAAAAATGTTTTTTCGACCGCCATTTTGAATCGGTACAATCGAATTTCATTTTTTTTGTTATGTGATCGTGTTGATGTACCCCATCAATGGCTGCAGTTGTTGGTAAAAACTTCCAACGGAAAGTGGTTTTCAGAAGGGGGTCCACATGAGCCCCCCCCCCCCCCACAACAACAAGAACGGGAGTATTCTGAAACAATAAAGCAATGTGCTATTCTTAAATGACACGCTTAGAATTTAAATGGTAGATGTTTTGTAATGATTTTGTTCAAATTTCATGGCATGCCGGGTATCAAGATCACACATCGATCATCAGAAGAATTTGGCGGCAAAGTGTAAGTAATCTTGTGGTGTTGACCCAGCAAGAATATCACTCTACCTATGCCCCAGTGGGTGCTAGTTTTTGCATGAAAAGAGACGTAAGATATCAATTGACATTTGGCACCAGAGTGCAAACAAAACAAAACAAAACAAACAAAAAACAGAAGGAGGGTAACCACGCCCCTTCGGTCGACGAGGGTTTAATTTGGAAAGTGGCGGCCATTTTGGACGCCATCTTTAATTTTGGAGAAAATTCAAGGGGGATTTTCGAGACTCTTTTTCTACTGATATTCCTGAATGTGTGCGTTACCCTGAAAAAATAGCGCCCTTCGTTTTGTTTTCCTCCAAGCAAGGGAAGCGAAATCTGGGAAAAGGAAAAAAGTTAGGGCCTGCCCAACTTTGATTTTTAAAATTTGGCTGATCCAAATTATACACAATTCACATAGCCCTACTTCAGAGCCCTTCATGATGGCAAACGTACATGATTTTCTTTCAAGGTAGCTGTATGTTCAATTTTTACCTGCTGTCTGGTAATGCCATAGATACGAAGGATTTCGTGGTCGCTCGGCATAGCGATAGATATATGCCGCTGACAACTGTCATTACCCTTTCCACCCAATTGCGACACAGTGGAATCCCGGCTTTGAAGAATCAGAAGAGTTAGCAACAGATGAAGTACGTCAATCAATAATAAAAAATTATGGACAAAGGTTCATCAAAAAAAAATTTTCTCAGAAAATGCGCATGATGTGTGTCTTGGAGATTTTTGTGGTGTTTTGTTTGTTGAGTGATTGGTTGTAGTTTTTAGGTCATCCAATGAAATCGGGAAGACCGTATAGACTATAAGACGTAGGAAAACTTAAACCAACTGCATAACAAATCAGTGACACTAAGGGATAGGGAAAACCTATAATATAATAATTATTAAAATCATATCTATGCCTGTACATACAACTCACACATTTTTTGAAAATGAATAAAATGTCACCCCAATTTCCTTTTTCCCCAACTATCAGGACTAAGGGATATGTATAAACTTCAGTATACAATGATGAATGAGCTAAAGAATTCAAAAATCGGCCCGGTTTATGCGGACCATTGGTGATATGCAACGCAGTTGAAAAATATACAGGTGTTATCACCTCCACGATTCGGGATGAGTAACAAAATACCCGTCTCACAATGAACTACCACTTACATTATAATATAGGTCGCTGACACTAAGTTCTTCTGAAAACGCGGTAAATGAATAAAACTGAAGTAATTTGGTTCTGCGCAATGTTGTTGGGTCAAAGCTGGCCCAGCAACTTGTTGGCATGATTTTTGGTCGTCTTTCTTTTTTGAGAAAAATGATGATAGTTAATATCGGCCAAAGTTTAATGAACACGCACTATTACTCTTTGCACGGTTTACATCTGCAGGAAGAGCCTCAGTGGCATTGGAATGATGAGGAGTTGACATAACAACACATTCACCTCTTGCCACGGTAATGGATTTGGTTCCAGAGAATCGAACTGATCGATCTGTGTGAAATAGGTGCCCATTCATATTGATGTCATTTCGAGGCTATCCCCGCAAATTGCGAAACCGTGCAAATAGTGAAAAAGAAGAAGCTCAAGGATTACTTATTTGTGAATGAGATAAGTCTTTTATGCTTACGTCATGAAAAAATACTCAGTCTAAATCGGAGAGGTGATAAAATCTGAAATTTTTCAACTGCGAGACAATTAACAATGGCCCTGCACTCCAGATTAAAATGAATCTGAAGGCTTGTCTCCACGTTCAACTGGTGATGCTGTACAGTGAGACATTTATGATGTGGGGTAATCAGAGATGGAGGTTCAAAGGTCATTCAGGTCACTTAGGGTCATTTTACCTCGTACATGTGTTAAACTTGGTTAAAATGTCTGGATTTTAGTGGAGTGATGGGTCAAGTTTATACATGATCATGTTATACATTCAGACAAGGGGAACAGATGAGTCACAGGGGTCACTTTAGGGTAATCTGGTGATGTGTTTGGTTAAAAATGTTGTCTATAGTTTGTAGTAGGCGTGATGGCTCAATGGATGCACAGTGATTGAAAAAAAAAGAGATCCGCTCCTGTATAATATTTCTTTACACAATAACTGACAAAAACTTGGAAAGGATAGTGGACCTTGAACAATTTTCTTTCGTAGTGTAAGTTTTATTTTAGTAAAGTATAAGTGACGATTCTTACTTGAGTGACTCTATGTTTGGGTTACAGGACACTTATATTGCACGTTTCATTTCAAACCATACGGGTGTATAAGTTTCTTTCCCGTGATTTCGCCTGGTAGAACGCATCAAGTGCATCCCTTCAGAAGGTTCCGGTCTACCAACAGCTGCGGGAGCGTTGAAAACATCCTGCCTGGGGCCCGAAGATGGCAAAGTGAGAGGCGATTACTTTCCTTCCATGTGGTCTGAGCCAGTGGACGGGAAGGGATGGGCGGTAGATACATTCTAAAAAAATGGTGTCTTAGTACCATATTAAAGACATGTCTTGGCAGCACACTGAAAAAAGGTGTCAAAATTGGGGTCTTCCGATGAGCATGTAAAGGTGTCAATTTGGAACAAAGTTGAGGTGTCAGAATGACACCTTTAGATACCTTTCCAGGCAGATGATAACCTTAGTGGGTCAGATAACACTAGCTGACACCGTAGGGGTCTCAGAATTGACACCTTTAGGGTGTAAAGGCCAGAAATTACACCTTTGGAAAACCTTTCGGGTGTCAGCAGAATGACACATTTAGGGTCTCAAAATGAGACCCCCAAAGGGTCATTCGGGCTTGACACCCTAAATGTGTCATTCTGACATCCGAAAGGTGTGATTTGACACCCTAAAGGTGTCACCCCACACCCCCCCCCCATGACACCCGTGTGGTCATCTGACACCCTAAAGGTGTTAGGTGTCATTCTGACACCTCAACCGTGTCCAATTGACATTAAAGACCCAAATGGGACCAACCGTAAAGTGTAATTTTTTTAGTGTAGACATGTCTTTACAGTCGAATAAAAGAAAATAGAAACCCAAAAAACACCATTTAAGACACAAAAAACCTTTCCGTCAACCAAGTCATGTCTCAAAACTAGCCTTCAAAGATCAGGTCTATGAAACTGAAGTGTCTTGCCATGAAAAACATGATGTGTTTCAGTGTCTTACATAGAGGCGTGACATTTGGACATGTCTTGCATAGAGATATGATTTTGTACTGTGATGTTGTCTATTGCCAAGACAACCATTTTACAGTGTTGTGGATCGGGTGGGAGGGGCTATACTATAAAAAAAATGTGGTCTTGACTAGTCGGTAATCTTACGTTCCGATACGTCCTCAAACCTCGACAAAAAGAATACGTAACAAGTATTTTGATGCAAGATTGCAGGACAATAATCTAAGAAATTTTTGAGACAGTTTAAGACTTGCACAACTGTCCTTAACTTTTAACCTACTTTGTTAGCTTAAGAACGCTGTGGTAGGAACATGGAGGTTGCCGGTTCGAATCCGGCCAAACGCACATGTTTGGCTATATCTAGGGAAAGATTAATTAAATATTCATCTCTTGTCTACCTGAAGAACTAAGTAGTTAAAAATTCTTTTTTTGAAAATATTGGTCAAAACCTTGCCTCAAAAATTTGGCGTCGCTGGCCATCAGGGAAAGATTATATATATCATCCTTGACTACCTGGGGAACTAAGTTACTATTTGGCAAATCTCTGGGTCTGCAGTTACTTTTGCTTGACTAAAGAGGTACAAAATTTTTGTTCTTACAGTCTCCTGAGAAAACAACGGTATCCGAATCTCTCAATGGGAATCCAAAGCTTCCCGTCATGCCCTGGTTTGTACAGAACAACCACTGTCTCAAATGGTACGCCAGTTCGCACTATAGAATTTCAAGAAGTGTGCTGAAAGCATACCACATTGAAAATCAAGAAGATCATCAAAGATGTAGCTTTTTATGACATCATTGTAAGCATTAGAAACGCCTTGATGTAATTAATAACTTGCGTTGTAACTGTTATACGGATTGAATCGTGATGTACGTAAACGTTAGTTGGTAGTTAAATTTGTAATTTTCGTCGTATTTACAAAATGTAAAGCGATATGTACGATACTTTCCTACATGCTACACAATCTGGCCAAAAGTATGAAATTACATGCAGATAAAAAATTTCTTAATACAAATTGATTTCAAAATTGTTCTCATGCCGTTCTTAACTACATGACGTATTGAATGCGAAAGTTGTGCTTTCCCCAGAATCCAGAGTGCGAAAAAGTTTGATGTCATTTCCATGTTCCCGTAAAGATGGCGGATTAAAGAGCTTGTAATCGTCGTCGCTAATTGTAATCCATGGCTTACAAACGTTGTCCAATGGCGCATGTTTTGAAATTACATTACGCCAGCAAAAGGGTTTTTCCATTTTGTAATCTGGTCAACAATATGGCATTAATAGGTTGGACTATGGTTTGGTTAATTTGATGTTTGGTATTTATATTTTTCCGACAGCTGCAGATGGTAGTTACTTTCAATGTAATCAAACAGACGTTAGAAACCGCCGATGTAAAGAATTATGGACGATTGTGATGGGAAACATAATTGTTAATTGTAATTAGGATTTATCAATACAAAGCGTGTGTACGACCTCACACATTAGCTGCAAACACATATTACGGGAATGGAGATAGTGGTCAAGTTGGAAACAAGAATTACAGCCAACGTAAAGATAAATGATTTATGGATGATCCTAATTGTAGTTTTTTATCGATGACTATACCAATGTTGTTGGGATATATTCCATAGGTATATTAGCAACATGATAACAATGACAACAATGAAATACAATACAGTATATGCATTATTGGACTGAAATACAAGTGAGTATTCAAACGAGTTTCTTATCAATGGGCGTTGATAAATTCGGCTTGAGTAATTGAAAATGTTACTCAAAACATCAATAGCAGTGCGAATGAAACTGACGAGTTCAGAGTGTAATTTAAGAAGCACTTTTAAGTCCCTTTAATTGTTGATGGTTTTGACGTCGTTAGAGGTAAAGATTACTTTGACAAACCTTTGGGCGATTGAATATTACAAGAAGAGACTCGTGTGTGGGTCAACTGGGGTCAAAATTATTATGTTCAGTTTCGAAAAGAAATTACAAAATTGTTTGTTTGGTGCAAGGATTACAAAATCGGCCTTGTCGTATCTACTACATTTAGTTTAGGATATATATGGAAGAGTTCAGCAAAGGTCAAATGAGTTCAAATTTTCAACTTCACTATCCGATTTGAATCAATAATACATCAAAATGTTCCTCTCAATGTGCATTCCAAAAATGTATAGCTTTGTTGCCATCACGTTTGCAAAAATTAGTTTGAGGTCGCCCCATCAGAAGAACTATACAGGCAATAGAGTTTGGCGGTTTGTAACGAATTAAAAAACTAACCAAGAGGTCAAAGGTTATACAGGCCCTTAGAGCCATCGAAATTTCACAATTCTCCAGTCAAGGTAAACCTGTACCAAACTAGTCATCTAATCGCGATGATTATCAGTATTAAGTTTTGGGTCAAGAGTATCGACTATTACTAAAATCATGCACTACAAAAATACGGACACTAAATTGGCGTTAACGGCTGAGTTGTACAATAAAGGCCGTAAGGAGTGTCAAACCACTAAACACGATAAAAACGCAACACTTTGTATACATGTTGGAATAGGCTGTAATATGAAAAGTTCATATGAACGGCATAAAAATGTTATTGCAACGTTAAACCAACCAAAATATATACGATGACATTAAGAACTACATACAACCCCGGGGGCAGTTGTATTCAAAAGTGGATATGATGCGTGAACATGGAATTCCGAAATGCACCCAAACAAGTATTTCCACCGACTAAAAAACATTACCTAGAAGATTTTTGTTTGTTTTTGCTACCATAAACGAGTCTTTTTGTCAGGTTAACAAGTAATCAATGCATTGGGGTTTTTTTTTTGTGATAATATTCCCCTTTATCTGGCTTTGCTAATTGTGCGTACTTCCAAATACAATATTTTTTATGATTTTGATCTCGCGTACATCACAATTCAGGTTACGAAAAAAACATACCTTTTTCCATATTTTGCTGTTTTTGACACCCTATCAAGGTCCGCGAGTACACGCCTGTTGAAAAAAGAGACCCTTTTTAAGCGTTTTCTTGTTCACGCATCATATCCACCTTTGAATACGAGTGGACCCCCGGTATACAACCAATTTAAACCAATATGCAAAGTATGGCGTTGTATTGACGTCATCTTTCCTGATTTGCCCACCTGGTACGCTTGACTTCGTAACTCCATGAGTGACCAAATATGGAGAGGTTCTTTTGAAATCAGTGTTACTTAATTAATGGTGCTACTTCTAAGGAACGCATAAATAATAAATGAATAAGCAAATACGGTATAGCTATGATAAGCCAAAATTGGAAGTCCTTGTGTGTATGTTTCACTCGACTGGAGATTTTTGAACTGTTACCCCCGGAATGATCATGACCTTTGACCTCACATACAATGGTCGTATGGGGTTGAGAGGGATTAGAAAAGGCATAGAAAGTTATCCGTTTCCATATAGATGGCCACTGTATGTATTGGTTAGCATTTTCTATGTATTACCATTCCGTCGCGAGCGGAGACATGCTTGAATATTTTTCCAGCCACCACGATTTGAATACATTCCCAGGATAACATTATATGGATCAGCTGAAATATTTATCCAACATAACATTGACGTCAAAATACTAGTTGGTGAGTTACTGGTTACCAAAATTAATAGAAAAATGGGTAGACAAAAAATTCCACTTTTTTGCATCAATTGCATGGACCCTCATTTATTTTCGTTCATTATGTGATTATTCCTCCTATATTTCTGCTCATGATTCATGTGAAAATAAAAGGTTACCTTCGCGGAGAACGGTTTCGAAATTTCCGAGCATGGAAAACCGTAATTGCGTTTGTTTGTTAGGTAAATCTTGAGATTTTATTAAGAATTAGGGAATCCGGTAATCGTTCGGCAAATACATCTAAAATTGGAACCGATGTGGCAGGGAGATATAGTCCTCCAGAGTCATGTCCCGCACGGTGAGACAATCGTTCAGGTTTGACCCTTCACGCAAATTCGTTTCACGCTTTTACGTATGTTCGTATATGGAGCCCGAACTGTGGTGGCAGGGTTGACAATAGTCCTTTTACACGGCCAAAAGACAAGTGATATCGCGATTCGATTTTTCCAAGTATAAATATGTTCTAAACCAGATCTATAGAAAACCATTAGATAGATGTAACTTCATGAAAGAACGGAATTATATATTAGCGTGTAATTTACCACAGGTCTGTTGTAATTAAAAACAATTTATTCAAGACAAACTCATCTCAAAAACAATACTATTTTCCAAAGCTAAACACTTATAGATGAACATTTGGAAGAACTTTTTCAATTATATTTTTGGCAATAGCGGGACTTAGATAAATATACTTCCAGTTCTTATTTTTAAGAATAGACTACGCTACTTTTATAGGGAAAAAAAAGTACTTAATAGAAAATGATTGAAAAGTAAGTTGATTCGATGTATTACGTGAAGTATGATGTTTGTAGTGTCAAGCTTACTAGAAAGTGTGACATTCTATACCATGTATTTAATATGAGGACCAATAAAGAACATTTTTTTTTTTTTCCAAATATACACACGAGTTGCTCGTAGATATGCCTGTTTGCTTAGCTTATAAGCTATGACAAGTCTAGCGAGGTTAAGATGTCATGCATTACGCTATGCGTGTTTTGTACGTGGATGTGTGGGGGGGTGGGTGTCTTGAGAATATGGTAAGCAACATAAACATGCAGGAAACAACTAGGTCTTGGTTGAAGAAGAACTGCAGTCCGCATACTTTGCGTGGCCATAAGATATGTCTGAAACTGCGCTAGTGAAACGTGGGGCATTTATTGTACAACAGACAGGGATTTCCTCGTAGACTCGATCTCAAGCTGAATTGTGCTGAGTCGTATGTTGGAGGTGAGGCATTTCCAGAGGAGGGAGAGGAGCAGCAGCGTTGCTGAACGCTGCATCTGCCAGCCAAAAGAGCGTGATCTATGGAGTGAGTCGCAGCAAGTTCAGAAGATGAGGGATATTTGCGGTCTCAGAAGGAACATAGACATTAAGAGTTCAGTTTAAGTACAAAGGGGCGGCTATTTGACAAATTGCACACAGGCAGGAAGATCTTAAATCTTCTGTACTGGTAACCAGTGAAGAATTGCTAACAGATGAGATGGGATGTGTGTTCATGTCTCCCGAACTATGGCAGGTAAGCTGTGTGCTTGTTCTGGGGAGTATGGAGTTTGCGAATGTTTTTTGAAGTTACATTACAAAGGAGGGAGTTAGATAGCCCGATCCTCGAGGTGATGAGAGCGTTAAAATGATTGTTTGCAAGTGTCTAAGTCAATGTAATGCCCGATCCTGTTTATGGTTAAAGGTGTGAAAGTTAGTTGAGTTGAGAGAAATAAAACATGTTGAATATAGACATTCAAGCATCAAAAACAGCCCCCAGGTTGCGAATGACAGAAAATTGAGGAATGGTAAAGTTTCCAATTGTTTCCAATGGTTAAAGAAGATGTCAGCTTTGTTCCGGTATGTTCCTTGAACACGAAAGAAAGAACTCTGTTTCTGGTAATTTAAGTTGAAGGCTTGTTTTTCTAACCGTCACCAATTTAAGATCTTAATGCCTTCTTGTTATGAAAGTGCAATGAAATATCACTGGGAAACTTCGTGGGTCAAAACTCAATAATTATATTTCTGGGTTTGTCGTAGGGATATAGATGGCATTGCAAGTTTTAATGCGTGTATAATGTAGTCATGGGGGCAGTATAGCAGTAGATGCTGAAAGAGATCCCAGAGCTTACAACATATCCTTGAGGAAGGGCCGCATCCTAATAGTGATAAGCGGGTATGATATTGCTCCTAGGAACCTTAACTTGTTTGTACAAAAGGTAGGATTGAAGCCAAGTTGGGGGACTTGCCAGTTATTTGGTAGGTATGTAAAGGTGTCATTATGCTGCAAGTTAGTCACGTTAGAACCATCGAACACAAAACATGTTTTTCCTATCAATTGCCGGCATGCATGTCATTTTTAACACGGCAGCCTCGGTTGCTATGAAGATGAGATGGCTCAAGCATGGTTTTAGTCAGATGCTTTTCATTTATTGACCAAACAGTTACATTTTCAATGATCTTTGACGGCACTTTCAAAGGGTAACTAGTCCGAATGCTCGGTTCATTTTGATCAAGAGAGCTCTTTTTAAGAATCGGGTCGTGCCGCTGACAATTGGCCATTTTTGTGATCATCAGGAAAATTTACCAGTTGATAATGATATATAATGAATCTGTGGAAAAGGTAAACTGAATCCAAAACAGACTTTAAAAGGCCACTATTGGAGAAAAAATGTCCATAGAACAAGAATTATTGGGGGAGATTCAATATGATTATATCACTGATTTGGTCTTCAGTCACAGCAGCGCGAAACTGTTCATTGAGTCAACATTGGCAATGACCTGCTATCACCACTGCACCGTGGTGGATTTTAGATTATCAGAGCGATTCGGTGACTTCATTCACACCATCCAGTTTGCCCAGTTGGGTTATTTTGTTCTTAAAAGAAAATGAGGCAAATCTTGCTAAGAGTAAGTGGAACGTCACAGATAGGGAGACTGTGAAAGCCCGTGTTGAGCAAAGGGATTCACAGTATGAAAAGACAACCTTTGGGCGTGCACGTAGGAAAGTTATCTTTATAGTAAGTATTCTTTTGCATTTTGAAACAGTTTCTTTACATGATTACTTTGATTGAGGAATAACTCCCGGTTATGCTCAGTACGAGAATGTCTTCACTTTCTTTCTAAACGCCGACGCCGATATTTAGGAGTAAAACAAAAAGAAGACAAAAGGACAATAGGGGAAGGCACAGACTGACAGAAGTGTAGACATGACTAGACATTAGTGGGATTGGCAATGACAAAACAACAGATCTTTAACAAAAATTACCCCTGTTATATAGATGACATAAAAATTCAAAATTATTGATATAACAATATTAAATTAATCTTTATAATTAATTTACTTTGGAAAATATTGCATGAAGAAGCATGTTTGATATTGACAGGTTATGGAATTCCAAAGTAAAGGGGCCATAGATCCGGCGTACTAGTATTCCTTGCTAAGTAATGCAGAACGAAAACATAAACATTTCACAAAATAATCATCAAAATGAGGGGGAAGTTAGTATAGTAAAAGCTGATACATAAACAAAGAATTAATTAATTTAGAATTATCGTAAATATTAAGTGTTATTTTAAAAAAAAAATGGAGGGGTATGCGCACGTCAAGGAGAATTGGTACCTACAAAGTTTACAATCTTCACTAAAAGTGTGTTTAAAGTACAATTGTTAGGAATCTGTCCAATATGCAATAAATTCCAATTATTAGAGGAAGGGAGAGAAACCAATGTGTTGGTAAGTGAAAATATACTACAAGGACGTATATTTATAAACGAAATAAAAATTGCCATATATTTTAAAACAATATTGGAACTTGAAAATTATGTTTATTACACATTGCAATAATTCAAACAATAGTCCAATTTGAAATTTGGTTGTGGTACTTTGAACTTGAAAGTTGAATGCCATCAATAAAAACATGGGTAGTATATATAAGTGATTAATATGATGATTTCTTGAATATCATATAATTAGTCTTGTAAAACATTAAGAGTTTGTCTTTACTTTAAATTCAGATTGGCTATATTGACAACTCGTTGATAACAGAAAAACCGAATAAGTGGATCCCAAAGATCCATGGATTGGACATAATAGCGTGGGTTATCATCTGATAATTGAAAAAATGATAATTTGGATTGAAAATGCAATATCATTAATAAAAATAATGAAAGTAAAGGACCCAAAACTGATCCTTGAGGAACATCACATTGTAATGTACTGACATCAGAGTTAATTTCTTATAAAAAAAATTATTTTTTTTTTTTATTAATTGTTTTTCTATTAGTAAGGGTAATTCCTAAACCATTCAAGGAATTCCACGGACACCCTAATGGTGTATGTAATGTAGTATCAGATAAAGGGGAAAGTGATGATACACTTGACACTGAACGTCCATTACATAATGTTGGTTTTTCCTCCAAAAAATTCACAAATAGTAACGACATTTCCATGTAAGCAAAAGAGAGGGCGCAATGCGTAAGTTAGACCGCCGCCAGTCCTGCCCTGTCCAAGAAAGCGAGGATGACCTGAGGTGAAAACCGGGGTGTGAAAATGAAAAAAAATATTCTGCTTCCGCGTGATTTCCCCCATTACGTGTGTGATTATTTAAAAGTTTAGACATGTGAAGGGGGAGCGAAAAAAGTCATCACTATTTGTGTACAATTATTGCGCCACATAATTGTCATGCTGAAGAGTAAACATAGGATTTATACCACACAACAGGGATCATTTGCCATCGTTTTACTGGACTTGTTTAAAGTGTAGCAATCGCCTGAAGCAACAACTTTCCTATGGGCAGGACTGCACACATCAACTTGATCGCGGCTCATTTTTTGGAAGTTAGACTCTAATTATTAAAATACACGGATGGATTCTCATGGATGTCAACGCGGTCGTTTGGAGATATGGGTACTGCGTCCACCTCTGTTGATTCCATAAAAGTTTTCAGGATAGAGATCTAGTGTACAAGAAGATAATTTTGCGGTAAGTAATATGACGAAATGAGAATTGTATTGTTGTATCAAGGTTAAAGTTTTTTGTAAAAATGATATTGATTATAGCTGCTGATTTTCGATACTTATTTTAATCTGCCTTTAGTATAGTTGTTATGTAGTTAGTTAAACTTAATGTCTGTTACCTGTCTTTACAACTTTTAAAAGGTGACAGAAATGAAAATAGTTATTTGTGAAATAGAAATACGTGCAACATAACTTGCACTCTTGAAGTTTGCACCATAAAGATCTAATTCTGCGGCATGCGTTTATATGGATCTCACTTCTTTTCTGTAAGCAGCATTAGTTCAGCTCTTACAACAAGAAAGTATGTTATTAAAAAATAAATGATTTTTTCAATTATTAAGGACCTGCCTTCAACGTGGAAACCTACTATTAGAGGGATTCATTTTCCGACACTGTGACGGCAACTTGAGCCTTGTTTGTCATGTAGTTTGTGTTTCCGGGAAACGATTAGAAACATTTCCACGGGTCGTCACACTATATTTATCTCTATTGATACACGTGGGCCATAATGGAAATATAATTAAGATCAGAAAAAATTCAAAAAAAATTATGCCTATAAATGCACCCTCGACTTTATTATGTAGATCTGGAATGTACATCAGATTATGTCGAGAAAACATTCTGAACAACAATAAACAAATCGATTTTGAAGCACAACATTAATACTGCCAAATATTCGAAGCGCTGCCGGGTATATTGCTAAGGAAATTAAATAAAACATTACCGACCTTTAGATTTCTGTGGTTATGCGGGTGCAGATACATAAGGATATAATGCCTAACTTTCCACGCAAGCCAAGAACAAGATATGAGTTTCAATATTTTCTCCCTACCTACGAATTCTGCCACCTAATCCTTGTGGTTTATTCTGTCAAAGCGGTAGAATTTGTAGGGGGAGGTGGCGAATTTGGAATTTGGCAATTTGGAACTCCTTTGCTTTCACTTTTTGGAGTGGTTTCCCCTTAGGGGCGATTTTCACTATTTGGCGTTTTGGGAGTGAATTTCTCACTATTTTATTTATTTTCTTCCCATTAGCGTGTAATAAGACTTTTGTTTAAAAAATAGAAATAAAGAAGTAAATCCTTAAAGGGTCACATGGCCGATCGCTTAATGCTCGTCCACCAGGAGCCCAAGGATTTTACCGGAAAGTGGTCACCCCATTTTGGTATCAGGGAAAGCCCACATTTTTTCTCATTTACATGTGAAATCTTAGAGCACAACGGATGTTTGGTTGGGAAGTTATGAGCGAAAATGTGACCCATTTTGCTCGACAATATTAATTGTACAAGTATCTATGGGGCTACGCAAACACGTTTTTAGATCTCACATCAAAACGGGTTGGGCTGGAATTATCGGCGCGAAACTTTACAGATGGGGTTGGTTTGGAGTGAAGGCCAAGCTATTTCAAGATGAAAAATTCATATTCTTTTAATATCGCGCCATTCCCCTTTAAACAAGCAGAACAAATCAAACGAAACGGCAGAACGAGGAACGGGAACGGAAAAGCTGAAATACGGCACCACATCCTATTGATCAATTAAAAAGGGTGATGATGCCGCAGCCTTTATGGTGTCGAATAATGGTATCAAGAGGTCGGAAAAACGATATAATGGACGAGCGCGGCAAAACACTTTATTTCTATGCTATTAACTAAAACAGCCTGATTTTATAAGAAAATGTATTAGCAACTCATTATTGCAGTAATATAGCAGTGTAATAAACATGAAGTTAGAATTTGCAATTAATTGTTCCAACGGGTGTGTTAACACTAGAGCAGTTTTCTTCGAGAAAAAAGTGTATGATTGCAGAAGCGTTCTTTGGGATGAGGAAGCCAAAACCCATTAATTAACTTTTTCTAAAAAATAAAAAAATGTTATGTCATTACCATTCAACTGTGTTTACAGAATAAAAGTGATTTCTTTTCACTTCCTTGGAGTGTCAACTAAGTATAGGTTACTTCTCTCTGGTTTGTTAGAGACTTTGACAATAGAGGTTCTGTTTATAATAGTACTATTCAAGTTGAATTTCGCAATTAACAGTAGGACTGTCATCAAATATGGATCTGAAGACCTGTAACCTTGAAGGTATGTACGTCGTGTGCTTCAATGGGAACTGTTAGTAGAGCGGTTTGGACTGCCAAATTGTGACAAACCCCTCTCCTAGGTACAAAACAAAATGAAACCAACTTCTATTCTCCCCAAAAAAAATGATGATGGTTGTGGTCCAAAACACCTTTGGTGGCAGGGGTTTTTTTGGGTAAACAAATTCACGTTTTTTGAGCTAAAAAAAATTCAGAAAATCAAGCTTTATTAATTCTTCGCCAAAACACATTTTAGTCATGATGCAAAATTATTAATCTCATACCATTTATTTTATAGATTTCTAGTTTTAGATATTTTAGCCCCCAAATCACTCTTTTTCCTAAAAAAAAAAAACATCCGTTTTATCACATGTCACCAATACGAGTATTACCCTGAAAACCCTTTATGCAATGTAATAAAAAATATACCAATAACATAAAGGATACCATCAAACAAGATTGTAATATTTTTACTTTAAAACAATTTTAAAAATAATAATTTGCTTAATTGCAGCCCAAAATGCGTTTTTCGGTCTAGAAATCATCCCTGCCACCAAATATTTCAACCACAACCATCATTATCTTAAATCTCATATATTTATCCTTCAAATAAAGTTGATTGTGTTTTGTTGTACCGAGGGGAGGGGTAACTCGAAATCTAGAGCACTTTTTAAAGCTTGGCCGCTTCGTTATGTAGTACACACAAGAAATCTTAATTACTTATATCAAGGAGGTATCATAATACCTCCCTTGCAGAAATGCAACGACCCATCAAGAAGTACCAATGTATAATTGTCCTTTGTGTCAATTATTCAAAATTTTCGATCAGTGTGATTTTAAATAATTCCCGAAAATGTTCTGAATAGTTAATGTGATAAGTAACTAAGCAAGCATGAACAATTGGAGACAAATAGAAATCCTGTGCAGCCATTTGCATAATAAGTGAGGGCATTTTTAAGTAATACTCATCTCTATTTTTGGCGACAGTCCTAACTGATTGTAAATGTATTACGCAAAATTATGTCAAAATAAACCCAATATGCTATACAACCTAGCCTGTAAACATATGGATGTCTATATTGAGATATGATGTCACGTTGGGATTACCCTTAAGATTTCAAGGGCTGCATGGGTATATTGCATGTCCTACAAAAGGTGTGCAAGCAGATACACTTCATTATCTCAAAAATACTTAACTTGAGTATTTTATTATCACGGGGCATATTAATTGTACCTTTGTGTATAACCCACAGCTGTTTGACCCCATGCAAATCGTCTCTTTTATTTTTAGAGCAATTTTAAGCAGCGGTGACACAATTTTGACAACTGATATAAGTAGAGACATGCAAGAGCTAGTACCTCCAAAAAATAGGAAGAAAACCATTGCGGGAATCTTGCCATATAGTCAAAAAGTCAGGATTCGTATGTTATAGCGCCCTCTATATGTCCAATTCCCCATAGAGATACACGATAAAGTAGATTTTTAAGGAAAATCATATTTGCCCGCAATGAATTCGCTAAAATTTACACAGGATGAAGTCAGTCGTATAAATAAACCAAGTTAGTGTGTCGCCGTTGATATTTTTTTGTTTTATTCTGGTTTTGTCATAATAAATGAGATTTTCAAATACCCTGGCAATCCGCTTGTGCGAACCAGAGATATAACAAATTATTAAAGGTTATCTTTTTTCACCCATTCCTATAAGATTTACACCGATTTCATAATATGCCCATTCCGTTGGCAGGTAAACGATTTCCAACACATTGAATGCAATGTTGTATTCATGACATATAGCATTAAAATATTAACATAAAAATGCACGCAATATTAGTTTTTTTCTTTAATTTGTAATGGCAAAATAGGTATTAAATCAATAACAATATAATAATAGTGCACCTCTGCGTACACTATGCAAACATTTATGATCAGCGCAAATCAAGACTTTGACAAATATCTATTTCGTTATCTCAACTTTAGCACGTACAGTTCGTTTGCATTATGATTAATTGAATTAACTTGTATATAAATAAAGTGACACTCCTCTGGTTTAACGTTTGAATATCATTGTTCTCTTTTTTACAATAAAGAAATAAAAAGAGCTTTATGACATGATATTCCTTTGCAAAGCCATGAAAAATGTTTTCTTGGACTCTTCTGATCTTTGTTAATGTTTTAGAAATAACGCAATTGGAAAAAACTCCATTAATTTTCATTCAACTAAACTAAGCACCTATCATTGATTTATTAATTTTAGTACATTAGCAATTGATTTAAATATGTTAATATACGCGTGCACCTTGGAAAACCTTCGGAATGTGCATTGCCAGCTTAAAGGCTATTATATTGCAATAATTAAGTTGAACTTAGGGCCTATGTTCAGAAACAACAATGTTTTAATTTAACATCGTATCCCTGTCAAATTCTGAGGTTATCATTAAGTTAAAGCAATGGGTGAAAAACATAGAGCTTTTAATGGTCAGTTAGACATGTATCTCTGCATGGTTTGCATGAGTAGATGACAATAGCATTTTCACTGACAATACCCAAGTGTATATTTAATATGGCAAGTGAAGAAGAAACACTAGGGTTAAGTATTTTTGGAGAAATTGAAGTATATCTATTTACACAACTTTTTGAATACCATTTAGTTTAGATCCTTATTTCTATCCATCATTGTTTTGCATCCTTCTTTACAATAGATGTCACAGAAGGACATTTATCATGTTTTCCAGTACGAGGAGCTTCATTATGTTGTCAGATGGTGCAACAATTTGTTATTGTTTTTTTTTTCAAAACTGCTTAACCCATCCTGAAATCCAATTGTACCTCCCTTAAAATGATTAATTCAGAGCCAACCAAAGATATTCTAGCGTGACACGTAAAATGGAAAAATAAAAACGTGTCTGAGCATGATCTACGATATGACTTAATCGGATATCAAGATCTGTCTTTTGGCTCAGTTCTTTGAAGACATGAACGGTCACCCCAATTGCAACAAATGTGTTATTATTTATTGCTTCAACTTTCTGGGGGAAGTTCAATGAGCTGTAGACACTGTTGCTTTGAGAGAATGACCCACTGGATTCTGGGTATGATATATGATACCCAGAATACGTCAGGTCATTGGGTGACTTTACACGTATTATGAGTATGTTGAACTGTGTTCTGGGGTGACGAGTGGTCAATATTGCTAGTGGTCGATAGGTTTGATCTTTATGCTGTGTATGTATGATTCAGAGTTGTGAAGATGTTTCCTGTGCTGCGATGAATCACAAGGTCGTTACACGCAGTACTAACAAGGGAACAGATTCGTGTGGGAAATATTTTATTCACTTAGAGTGGGGAAAACAAGTTTATAAACTTGCAAAATGTAAACTAGGACTGGATCTTAGTAGCTATGTCATAATATACTTTTGACCTAGCTTTTCTTCTCTTCCGTTGGAAGCTGTTGGAAATGTTATCATGGTTATGGCAGACGGCTATAGGAACCCTTCAGTGCATTTTAAGGTTTTAGGAATATGGCTCCTAATTCCTACTATGCATGGGGATTGATGATTTATGTTGATCGAATGACAAATTAAAGCGTGCATGAGAAATACATTAGAACACGTTTTTGCGTGCAAATCAATTCAGCAAAATTTCATTTGAAAGCATCTTCTTCTGCAGTTGAATAAACCCCGACATTAGAAAATCCAATGTTGACCATATTGTCCTTTCTGCATACTAATAACAGATAAAGGATCGACCTATATCCCTTACGTCCCTAGAGGAAAATTACTACCAACCTGACGATCACCGCAAAAAAGGAGGTAGCGTTATTTGTCTTGTAGATTTAGCAATTTCACCCCTAAACACAAGGCAGGGGTCCGCTCTGTGATTTTGAAAAGTGGCAAAAATGGCATTTAGGGATTTAAGGGATATTAAGGCAGATGGGAATGGGGAAGTAAAATGTTTTGGCCCTTAAAGAAATGTGCTTCTCCTTGCATTCGTTCCAAAATTTCCCGTTCCTCTTATTTCGCAAAAAACCCTCATATTTAAGATTTCATGTTCCTCACCTTTTCTGATTTTGATTATTCTGAATGGCACCCCATATGACACTCTTCAATTACAAAATAATAAAAGAACACCCAAATTACAGAACCCAAGTTCGAATAGTGAATAAGTATGGATTTTAAATTTTGAAATAAAACCAGTTCACAGCTTAGCGATTTGAGGAGGGTATATTCGTCGGACAACATATTTCAATATGGAATAAACTGCAGGTTTTTGCTAACCTCATCTTAGCGGACAAATTTAAAGTCATGTCCAATGAGAATTGAGAAGACACTCCACTACGTGTTTACGTATCGCAAACAATGTGGATGTAAAAGGTGAACAATTACCAACATACTTTGATATTTTGGCTATTAAATCATAATGTTTTAGAGTGTATGTTATGTTCTATTAATGTTTACATATTTGATTCAGATGAGCCAAGGAATGACTTGGATCAAAGACACCTTCAAGAAGAGAGACTGTATCCGATTTCAATTTGCTGAAGAGGAACCGGGTCGGTAAGTTTTAAAATCTTACAAAACGGACATAGGAAATTCTTTGATTAGATGAAAAAAGTAAATCTATTGCAAATGATACTATAAGCATGAATCCACCTATATAAGGTGATTTCAAGCACGAAGTTCTAAAAGTTTTCTTAAATCAAACCAACTTATTATGAATCGGTCAAATAGGATCCTATCTCTTGATATTTATCCTCTGTGGTGTATAACAAGAGAAATGAAAATATACTGTCGTCAAAGTCCTAATAATATAATGTCGTCAAAGTGTTAAGATATCAAGGAATCTGACTTTGGAAGAGTGAGTAGGTACAGAACAAACATTCAGACTATATCAAGAACACACCGATCCAGCCAACCCCGTATATCTAGAAATGAAATAGAAGTTAATCCAGATAGTACGTTTGTGTATAGATGTCAATGTGGCCGACTGGATGAAGAACACAATCCAATTAAAACATTAGGAGAACCTGAAGAGGTGTGGACTCCCGAGACACACACAAAGGCATACCCCACAGATGCGTTTGGGGAGCTAGAATTCCAAGGTTGCATGGACCACTACAAGAGCAAAGGTAAATACTCGAGGAATTGGGCATCTTCAAAATCTTAACCCATCATGAAATCCAATGGTACCTCCCTTAATTCAGAAGCCAACCAAAGCTATTCTAGCATGACACGTAATATGGGAAAAATCCAAAACGTGTCTGAGCGTGATTGCGATATGACTTAATCGGATGTCAAGATCAGTCTTTTGGCTCAGTCTTTGAAGAATGAATGACATGAAAGTTCCACCATAATTTCAACAAATGCGTTATTATTTATGCCCGCAACTTTCTGGGGGAAGTTCAATGAGCTGTAGACACTACGCTTAGAAAAAAGGACCATGGATCTGGGTATGATATATGATACCCCGAAGACGTCGGGTAATGGGGACAGGTACGTTTTAGCAATATGTGAACTGCGTTTGGGGAGGGGTGACGAGGATTGTGGGGTGACGAGGATGTGAGTGCTATGGTCGATAGGTTTGATTCTTTGTATGTATGTTGATCAGAGTGTTGAGATGTTTCTTGTGCTGTCGTCAAAGGTTGTGCATCTTCAAAATCTCCCAAATAGAAAAAGAACGCTTAGAAGAAGTAAATAGGTGGTTGTGTGTATTCAGTAGGATTTTCCTGCTAAAATTGCTTTTTGTTGCTGTTTGGGTTTCAATAGACCTAAAAAATGTCAGAAAATGATGGAGTGCAAATCTTTCCTACTGATGACCCCTTCTTCAAGGGGGAAAATGTTAGTAGAGGGAAAAATTTAAAATCGAGTTCAAATTGTGTTTTAATGTACACTAACGCGTTCGTCTCGTCATAAGGATTAGAAAAAGTATATATGGGCCGAGTTCCAACCTTTAGTTAAAGTGGTATAGCCCCATAATGGTCAAGGTCACTCTGGGGGTAAATGCTCCGATGTTGTTGAAAGTGGTGTCAAATGATCCTTGTGTCATACTGAAACAGAAATGCCTTTCATGATCTTTGATATCACCATTGGCGACATCAAGGGAAAGTTCTGGTGACCCACCATATATAGACCCTTGCGACATTTTGCTTTGTAATTAGCCATCCAAATGTCACCACTGTAAAATAATAAATTTTTGGATCCTGTGAAGCAATACAAACAACTTATCACCAGTTTCAACAAAATCTGAGCATTTAGTAACTTTCCCAGGATGACTTGAACCATTATGGGGCTGTAGCGCTGTAACTAAAGGTCGGAGCCTAGGCAAATATCTTTTTCTAATCCTTATAAGGAGACGAACATGTTTAATGTACATTAAAACACAATTGACTCGATTTTAAATTTTTCCCTGTAGAACATTTCCCCCCTGGAGGACGGGTGGCAGCAGTCCGAAAATTTGCACCCCATCATTTTCTGACTGTCTGGTCCCTATTGAATGAAAAACAGCAAGAAAATCAACTTTAGCACCAAAATCTACGGGACTGTTTCATGACATACCGACCCACACCTATACGATTTCCCCTTTTATGAGATTCTCCATTAAAAGTTCAGAACCCCTATCATGATTGAGGAATTTTACGTCCCCCCTCTTGCTCACAAACAATTTTTGGGTCCCTCCTCAAATACTCCAACCCCTAGTGTTGTAATAATGACCCCCTCTTACCATTCTGTTTTTCCCATCCCCGGCAGTATATACGAGTATCCCACGACACGTCAGCCGAGGATGTTCTGAAACTTCTTACAGATGGATGGGGCTTGGGATTGCCAAAGCTTCTCATTGGAAGTCAAATGGAGGAGCCAAAGGACTTAGGTCTAAAGCCTAAACTGAAAAGGATATTCAGACAAGGCATAGTCAATGTAGCAGTGTTAACCAATGCATGGATCATAACCGGCGGTACAAACACAGGTACTGTAATTTTGTAGTACGGGCATAAATAAGGATCTCGTTCTTGAAGTTTGAGAGAAGGCTGGAAGATATTTTTCTATGTTTGAAGGGTCCTGAACCTACTATCAGTGATCCACCTTAAAGATTCAAAATATTTGAAACTTGCAGGGATAGCTTAAAAGTGAAGGATAGTCTGTAGAATCTTTCATAAGTTTTTTTCCAAATGAAAAATTGGCAGAAAAGGGAGAAAACAGCCAGTGTTCAAAAATGAATCTCCATTTTCCGTATGTGTGGGTAGTAAGTGTCCGTACGGACAGCAATTACTCAAATATCAAATTTTTTATATTTGTTGAATTTGATCTTGTAAATTGTAGGGAATTAGGATACCTATACTTGATTACAGAAATGCAAAAACCTGATTTGATGATTTTTCGATTTGATTTGCAAATCACTGATAGTGCCTAAAAAGTATTTATGGATGAATTTAGTAAGAAAGATTATACCACGAATTACGAGAACATTTACACCCTACATTAGAAATCGGTCATTGTATTGAATAAAGTCTGTCTTGAACACCCATACCATATTTTATGTCCAGGCGCGGATACAGGGAGGGGGCGGAGGGGGCGCGCGCCCCCCGGTAATTCTGCAAAATCTTGCAAATCAGCCCATTTGGAGCTATTTTGGACAAGTTTCAGGCCTTTCAGACCCCCCGGTAATTTTGAGTTTTCAATCCTGGATCCCCAATGATGTCACATGAGATCAGTTTTAAGAATATTCAGGTAAGTGTTTTATTAGGCACAAGAGTCAGAGGACACCAAATAGCATGTGGCTCCGTGTCCCGCTCCATGCGAGGCGGTTTAGTTCATTAAGACATATCTTTTGAGGTCACTTTCGAGAAAGATCTTATTTGTGTATCTTCTGGTAAGGCGTGGCTTATGATCAAGGGACATTTCTTGACAAAGTTCCACGTGTCGTCCCAAACATGTCTGCGCTTTAGACACCCGTCATGTTTATAATAATATTTCTTTGGTTAAAAGAAATGCCTTTCTTAAGAATGAACGCTAAGGACCACTATTTTTAGGGTTATGGCGGATTTCATTAGGTACACATCAAAAACCTAAAAATACATATAAAAATGAGTAAAAGATCAAAATGTTTAGAAATAATACCGCATGAGATTAATTAAACCTGGAAAGTAGCAAGCAAAATGTGATTGAAGATCATTGAGTCTAAAAATCATATAATATGTGTCAAGGAAAAACTTACAACATGAAGGTCATTGTGCTGCTTCTCCAAAATGGCCAACGCAACTTTCTAAGAAGTCAATGGAATTAGCCATGACTGCTGTAAAGCGGATTTGAATAAAAAGCGCATAGGTTTGCAACTGAAAACTACATTGCAATTAAGTAGCTTTAAAATGATCACGAATGAGGCCTCTACGACAGACTGAAGGAAAGCAGGACCTTTAGCTAAACAGATTTCGATAAATGTATCTGCAATCGTTCTTCTTTGTGATCAACCGTTCAGAAAAAGATGTCGTTGGTAGTCTAAAGGCAATCTCTTCCTATTGTTGATCTTCTAGGCAGCATCCTTATTATCACTGAAGTCTTCTTGAAAATAGAATGCATTATAAAATGATCTTTTTTCTTTGATAGGTGTGATGAAACACGTTGGTAAAGCATTGCGAGAGCACACTTTGAGATCCAGAAGTAAGATCTATGCTATCGGCGTGGCTTCATGGGGCATCATTGACAACAAAGACGATCTTATCGAAAAAAGACATAAGGCACCAAGGGTATGCACATCCATTGTGATTTGTATCTAATTCATATTCACATTTTTTTTAAATTAGAAAACTATGGAAAAAGCAGTGCAAATTTGCTATGGCACTAAGCAAGCATAATAAATGTTTTTGCTAGGCATTAACTGGAAAACAAACTTAAAATACGGTGTTTTTGGTTCCGATTTTTTTAATCTCAAAGGCCTGTGTAGAAGTAATTATCGTCCGGCGTACTCATAGTCCGGGAACAATGGTGAACAATAGGGCAATCGATTCAGTTGACTCTTCACACAACATTAGTTTCACGCTTTATTCCGTTATCGTCTATGGAGCCCCGGACTATGGCTCCTGCCGGACTATATCTGCTTTCACACCGGTATTCACAAAAGCGGGTTAACTTTAAACCAGTGTTAATTTTAACCCTGGGTTAAATATCCCATAGAGATTTTATAACATTAATTTAACCCATGATCGTGGGTTAAACCCTGTTTAACCCTGGGTTAAAGTTAACCCACTTTTGTGAATACCGGCCAAAGAGTAAATGCACATTATTTACAGCAGATAAATGGATGGTGGAAGCTTGTGATTCACAATATTCTTGATTTCTTTTTTTTTGCAGGACCAAAGAAGTTAACATTAGTTCCATTTCGGAAAATATGTTAATGCGATCATTGAATTTGTTAACTTCTCTTTTGCTAAGACAGGCAGAGGACTTGGAAAATTTGAGACATAAATCTGTGATGTGCTCAGAGATTGGAAATAGGCAATGTTTTTAACTGCTGATCGTTTATTTTCAAAGCTTTTGAACACTTCAATGATTTAGTTGTTTTTTATTTTCTCTACTTTCCCCGATACCCAATTTTAAGTTTAGGATACGCTAAAAATTCAAAAATAAAATTGATCAACTTGGTTTACACGATCGGCAAATTCATATTATTCAAAGTTCTCATTACATCAGTGAAAATTATCCAGTATGAACAAAAACGTCATGTGGTCGACCACATTAATTAACACACATAGCGTGCTATATGGGTCAATTTAGGACGCATATTTGCTTCTACTACCCAAACTACTGGGCCGTTGTATCTCAAAATATTTAAAGGGGGATTGCCCGATTTCATTATATAAAATTTGACCCCTATACCCAATCTGTAAAGTTTCACGCCGATATTGCAATCCGTTTTGATATAAGAGCTCTGTAAGATTTATATTGGTCGACCAAACTGGGACACGTTTTCTCTCATAACATCCAAACCAAACACCTTTTAGCTCTAAGATTTCACAGGATAAATGAGTAAAATAGTAGCTTTCTTCCGATACCAACATTTTGACCACTTCCGTTTCTGGGGGCGAGGCTATTCGCGATCGGGCCATGGACCTTTAATCAAATGTTTTTATTTATGCTTCCATATTTGGGAGAAAACATCATACGAAAAAATCGGACCAGTCACCTACCTTTAAGTCATTTTATTTAGCATGTGGTATTACTGTATTGAACACTCACAATTCTTGCAATTCATCACATCACCAGTTGGAAGAGCATGGTAACAATTATATACTACCAATACTTATCATAAACTTCGTAATTATTGGCTTAATTATCAAGATTGCAAAATCCACCTTGTTCACAGGAAAGCTTACACATTATCGCATGACGAGTTCTACAGACAGCAAAGGTGCATCATTAGATCCCAACTACACTCACTTCGTTCTTGTTGACGATGGCTCTGTGGAAAAATATGGCGTAGAGATCCAGCTCAGATCCAAACTCGAGAAATTGATTGCTCAGACGAAACTTGATCCTGACAGTAAGTGAAAACTACGGAATGCATTCCAATTTACGAGAAAAAAACATTTAAAATTTGTTAAAGTGATCATTTGATTTGAAATGTCGGCTGAATGGGGTTCGCCCGTACTCCCGTGGAGTAATACAGAAATCAATAATTGATCAAAAAGCATAAGCCATTCGCTGTAGACGTCATGATTCTAGAAGGCCATTTTTGCTGGTCCCTACATGATAAAGGTCAAAGAAGAACTGACATAATTTCTTTGTATGAATACTCAGAGGTACATACAGAGCATGTTAATAAATTTGGAAAGTTGAAAGATTGATGATTGTAAGCAATTCAACATGTGGAAGAAATGACCGAACGAGACAAAACGGCCAGAGGTGGCCACCATCCAAAAAGTATAACAAAAAGGAAAACTAAAATTTCATAACAATTAAGGCCAAAAATACGTTTAATACAAATACGTTTAACTCTAAAATTACTTTCTGAAGTTTTTGGTTAACTTCAAGATTTTGACTTTCAATTCTAAAGAATTCCAACACAGATTTAATAAACCAAAATGTCAATGCGACTGATGACAATTTAAAAATTCCGACTAGATACTTGCTACCCTGTAGTTATAGAAGGAAAGGGAAAGGACCTTTGAAATTATGAATATTACATTTGTAAACTGTTGTTTGGAATCTAGGTGATCGTGGTATACCAGCAGTATGCTTAGTTCTGGAAGGAGGAGTTAACACCATCCGAACTGTACTAGAAAATGTCTCCAAAGATCCCCCGATACCTGCAGTAATAGCAGCAGGGAGTGGTAGAGGGGCGGATCTAATTGCCTTCGCCTATGAGTGCTCTAGCAAAGACGGGTAAGCGGTTATCCATTTTATCCACAATGCATTTCAGACGTAGATTTATGCACTCTAGAAATCTGAGCGCAATATATACCCGTTAGTCAAACATGGTTGGAGCGACTGTTAATGTTCCAAATCATCATAGACCGTTATGCACTGGTTTTATTTTGAATTTGCCCATTAGCAGAGTTAAATGCAACATTTGGTTATCCATTACCTCGTTGATATATTTATACCTTTTGAAAGGTAAAACATTTTATGTGTGCCTAACCGCACTTCCATATGCTTCCACATTTGATCTTCTTTGCAAGAATACTTGAATTTTGTCATGTCAATTTCAATTTTGTTCGTAAAGAAAGAGAATTCACAGAGGCCCATTGAACAAATCTGCTTAGAGAACGAAAACGTACCCACAGGTCAATTCAGATTTTAGAAATGACCTGTTTTGAGAACCATGAGCTAGAAAGGAGATGCTATGTTGACGATTTGCACCTTTAAATCGTTTTTACTCTCTTATGCCGAAACATGATATAAAATAAGGTAAATAACCTTTAAAACAACAGTAGCTGTTTTGCTTCCTTATATTAAACGAACTTTATTGCCATTCACTTTCTTATGACTAGATTAATAAACTCTCATTATGTCAATAAGTTGACATCCAAAGTGGCAGAAGTGTTTCCAAGGGAAGCTGACAAACATGAGAGTCTCATGCAAGACTTGAAAAAGATTGTGGCTAGGAAGGACTTGGTAAGTTGTAATATTTATCGTGAAAAGTAGTAAGGGGCGACTTCAAAACTCAACCGCTGGTTGACCGGCTGTTCATCGCGGTTGACCCGTGTTTCATTGTTTAGACCAATAGAAACTGGTTCTAACCGGAAAGAACCGGGCGGAACCGGCGAGCAGCCCGTGGTGGAGCTTTGAAGCCGCCCCTAAACCTTTTGTGAATGATCGCTTTGATCGGCCATTTATGATTGCAATTTTGACATAAAAGATCTGATCTGAGCCTAGCATTATACAATCATCAAAACCAGAGATTGGCGTTATTATGTTTAACAAAATTCAAAGTAATTTGGATTTCTTCTAATCAGATAACTGTGTTTAGTGTGGACGGTGACGACAATGAAGGCATCGATTACGCTATATTGAGTGCACTTCTCAAAGGTAAAAATACTCGATGAATACTTGCATGGCATGAGGTACCTGCCTGACAAGACTTAAAGAAAAGACCAATCAGCTCGCCAATATTTGCACTGCAGGTAATTATCATGATTTGTATGTTCTTTTGTAGCAGCCAGTAACCTCTCTGCCTCCGACCAACTGAAGTTATCTCTCATCTGGAACAGAGTAGACATCGCACAGGAGCAGATCTTCAGCCAAAACACACATTGGAACGTAAGATTAATTAAGAATATAGACTATGCCCTATTTCCTGAGCATTTTTTAGGAAACATTACTTTTAATCCCTGCGTTTATCAAAGTGTTCGTGTTTCAAATTAGTTGCCTGCTAACTTTGGAGAATGGAATGTGTTTCAGATGAATGCGTATTGTTCACGATCACTTCCCTCAAAGGATGCTTGTTAATTCGAACTTAGTCCCTTTCAGTTGCGGTACCAGAAAAAATCGTTGGGGAGACAATTTCACGTATACTTGTCTCCATGGAGGTGGCGAGAGACTCATTGGGAAGGCATGAAGATAAGTTATCTATTTCTCTTTCTGGACATCGCCATTGACCATCACTTCAGGCGCTCCATATGCCTAACCTTTCACGTATATTTTGTACTCTATGGTTCTGACATAAAATATGCTCTTTTGTTTTTTTATCATAGGATAAAGCTCTGGAAGACGCTATGGAAATTGCTCTTACACGAGACCGGGTTGAGTTCGTCAAACCACTTCTGGAGCAAGGCCTTATCATGGCAAACTTCATCGATGATAGAAGACTGCAAACACTCTACAGTTCTCTTGTAAGATAATTAGCAAATTGGATGAAAAATTAGGTTAGAAAAATAACCTGACATTTTAATAAGGACACTTTGTAAATTACCAGCCAGCTTAAAATTCTGCAGATATGAGAAATTGCGTAAGGTTACATCTTCTAAGTTCGTGTGCAGTAACCTTCTGAACATTCGCCATCAATCTGTATCACTTTCTCTAGCTCAAGTATGTACGCATACGTACTGAAAATTAAAAAAAGAACGAGGAGCCGTATAATGTACTTTCAGGCATTTTGGTACATTTGTCATCCAAAGCCTCAGCTAGCCTCATTCCCCAATATACGTTTATCTCACTTGCTCGTGAAGGGTTGTAAAAAGCCTTTGCACTGTAGATAGAAGTGCATGGCCCTCAACGTTACTATTGCTGACAGCAAGTATCAACACAATAACACAAAATATCAACTAACATGGTCGGAAAAGGCAGTTTTTATAGGTTGACATCCAACAATTTCAATAGGAAAAAGAAGGGAAAATTCAGCATTTGCGAAGTCTTTGGTGTCTTCTTTTGCATTCACTAAATGCAATTATTATCCACCATACACTTCGCCAAAAAAAAAAACCAAAAACAAATATTCAAATGAATGAATCCTAATATTTAATGAATGAATCCTTATGGACATCGCAGAATAAGGATAGAAGGAGGCCCTCTATAGTCAACATAGTTAAATTTCACCATCAATTTTGAGTTGGTGTTTTACAACTACTTTATCATGTACGTTAGGTGATTTTTATCCCCAAAATACACTTGTATCAAGAAAAAATGAGAAAAGTCTGAGAAACTTCAGGGGTATGCTCTCTGGAAAAAGCAAAGCTTAAACACGCTTCCATTTCAATGACAATTTATGACTTAAATAAAAAAAAGGCAGATGTTGCATAGCTGCCCTTTGGAGAACTTGTAAGTGATGCCTAGATAGACCTTTCGTCTTTCATAACCTACAAAGAGGCTACACGAGGCAGCCCTTTATAACAATACCCAAATATCTATTAGCTTATGTAGCGCAATGGATTATATAACCGTCTTTACACCAAGCAGACTCTTGAACACAACAATGACCCGCACCTTATTGAAAAAGATATGGCATGACCGCGCTATTTTTATCATAGAAAACTTAACTCTCATTATGAGCTAATACAATACTAAAATGGCTTCATTAGGCAAAGGACATTAGATCAAGGTCACAACGAGCAATTAAGAAAATTCGTCGTCGTTTGCACTTACTAATGACAGGTTGACGAACCATTCCTACCCTGGGTGTTTTTTTTTCCCTGTACAAATTCGCAAACCTCAAACCACCTAAGGTAAGACAAATATCTGGACACAAACAATCACCTAAAGCTACCGAAGGTAAGACAAACTATCTGACAAATCGAAGTCTACAGCTTATTAAACTTGTTTAGGGGTGCTTCAAAACAACAACCGGTGAGTCGCGGTGTTCAGCCCATATGGAACAGTTTTTATTGCTTCTAAGCAGAGGATGTATTGAGTCCATCCCACAATGCACCAGTTGGGAAATTTCACCGCAATAAGGTCATCCCATACACATGAAATCCTTAATTATACTAATTTTGGCAACAAAGCGCTAGTACTTTTCGTAGAATTTGATCATGATTATGAAATGTTGTGGTCATAAACTTCGTACTGTATGGGTTTATACAGTACAATATAGGCACAATGCAGTGCTTATGGGATTGGTTCAAAAACATATAGTCAAAACCTGGTTCAACGTCATGAACATCGGTTGAGTGAAACGCCCCAGTTGTCCATCCATCAATGGCTTGTTTTGTGGCTCAGAACCACTCAACAACTCCCGTCATAACATGGGTATGAAATATTTGTGTATAAAATGACATCGAATTTTGAGGGCGATGGTGTAAGGGCGGACCATGTCTTATTGTATAGAGCATGTAAGAGTTAGTAAAATCTGCTCTACATATCAGTAGGGTCCCAAAGGATCCAATATAATACTGAGTGTGTAATCCAAATTAATGAAATACTATAACATCACAAATTCATTATTTGAGTGGTTCTGAAGAGTGATGGCATGTTTATAGTGGACAGAGGACGAGTAAATACAGAGTCTCCTTGGAAAAAGGATTCATCTCAAATGACACCAGGAACGGCAAGGAACACAAAGCACTCGCTCTGGCAGGTTCTCAAGTCCTTGTTACAGCAAACAAGGGGTAAGTTGGCGATCTGTGAACATTAGTTGAGCGGATAGATGATACCAATTGTGTTAATAAAGTGATATAAGTGCAAATATTAAAATGGTACACGATTCATGTGAACAAATCGCGCCATTTTAAGCAAATAGTTGGCGTTTAAAATTCGTCATCCACTTAGTACGTGGTTTAATTTATCAATTCGTCCACCCATCTAGCACATAGTTGAAGTTTTCAATTCGTCGCCCACATGGTACATGGGTTAATTAAACGCTTCGTCACCCATATAGCCACAATAGTTTATGTTTACAATTCTGTCACCCATTGGTTACAGGGTTTAATTCAATGATTCGTCATCCATCTAGCACATAGTTTATGTGTACCCAATTTGGTCACCCACCTGGTACGTGGTTTAATTCAATGATTCGTCATCCATCTAGCACATAGTTTAAGTTTACAATTGGTCACCATGGTACGTGGTTTATTCAATGATTCTCATCCTCTAGCACACTCGTTTATGTTACACATTCGCACCCACCTGGTTACATGGTGTAATGTCAAACAATTTCGTCACCAACTAGGGACATAGTTAAGTTACAATTCATCGCCCACCTGGTGCAGGTTTATTTCAACAATTCCTCACTATCTAGCACATAGTTTAAGTTTCATCGTCACCACTGGTACTGGTTAATCCAACAATTCGCCACCCATCTAGCACATAGTTTAAGTTTACAATCGTACCCACAACCTGGTACATGCTTAATTCAACATTTTGTCGCCCATCTAACACATAGTTTATGTGTACAAGTAGTCACCCACCAGGTACATGGGTTATTTCAACAATTCCTCACTATACTAGGACATACCAATTGTGTTAATACAGTGATAATATAAAATTGCACATATTTAACATGATACATGATTCATTGAACAATTATCGCCGCAAGTCTAGCACCATAGTTGCGTTTTTAAAATTCGTCACCCACTTGGTACATGGTTAAATTCAGCAATTCGTCACCATCTAGCACTAGTTTAAGTCTTACAATTCATCGCCAAACCTGGTAAGGTTTATTTCAAAATTCTCCACTTATCTAGCACATAGTTTAAGTTTTCCATCGTCACCCACCTGGTTACATGGTTTAATTCAACAATTCGCCACCCATCTAGCACAAGTTGTAAGTTGACAATGTCGTCACCCACATTTACATGTTTAATTCAACGTTCGTCACCCCTCTAGCACATAGTGTAAGTTTACATTCGTCGCCCACTGGTACTGGTTAATTCAACAATTCGTCACCCATCTAGCAACATAGTAAGTTACAATTCGTCACACACTGGTAACATGGGTTAATTCAACATTTCGCCACCCATCGAGCACAATAGTTTAAAGTTACAATTGCCACCCACTTGATACAACATGGTTTAATTCAACAATTCGTCCCCATCTAGCAATAGTTAATTGTACAATTTCGTTCGTCACCCACCTGGTACATGCTTTAATTCAACATTTCTTCGCCTATCTAGCACATAGTTTATGTTACCATTCGCACCACCCCCTTGGTCCGGTGGTTTACTTCAATAATTCGTACCATTTAGCACATAGTTTAAGTTTACAATTCGTCACCCCCCTGGTTCATGATGCTTTAATTCAACAATTCGCCACCCTCTACACATAGTTTAAGTTTACATTCGTCCAATCCCACTTGTTAACATGGTTTTAATTCAACATTGGGTCACCCTCTAGCACATAGTTTAGTTTACAATTCGCACCCACATGGTACATGGTTCATTCACATGCGTCACCACCATTAACACACAGAAGATGACCTACCTTATATAGTGTAATAATTCACAACCAGGTGCATCACCTGGCATATTTTTATTTTTAATTTACCGTACCTGCTTTCGTCATGTATCCTCATTTTAATTCGGCACACCCTGGTATGCATGGTTATATTCTTAGTTTCACGTCACATACGGAGAGTTACATTTCTCAACTCGTTTCTCCAGAATAACATTCTTGAACGTGAGACTTGCTCTAATCTGGTAAGATATCATAGTAAAAAACTGGCACGTACTCGTCAAGAATATTATTGTAAGTATAAATCAAATTTCAAGGCTTTATTTAAAAGCGAGTATAAAACACCAAAAAAATTGATTTTTTCAAGAAAATAATAAACTACAATCTGAAAAAAACTTAACTATTTACGAAAAATTGCAAGGACGCAGACAATGGTCTGACTAGTCATGAGACATTTTGCCAAGGTTTAAAATTCTTCCTTTGTCGTATGATGTAGCTTTTATTTTTTAAGTTTTAGAATTTTTGTGAAGATAAAGTCTACAATCAATTCATTATTTTTATTATTCTCTTTAGGAGATGAAATTGACGGTGTAGACTAATATGATGAGGAGGACCCTCTTCCCATCGACGACCGCGTCCGTTGGGGCAATCATGACCACGAAGTTTGCTATGGGCGTACCTGATGTGGCACGAGGTCGTCAGTCGATTGCAAAAAGCACTGATAGGTAGTCGTCTCTGTCACGCGATGTCTGTAATCGCACGGGCCAAATACAATACGGACGCGGCTGTGATATCATGAGAGAGTGCGGGTGCGTATGCAGCTAAATTCCCATTTGGTGTATAATATCAGGGGTATGTATCCACTTTCTCGAACACCCATCATTTAGCGGGGTATTTGGCATTATACGGCAAGGAGTGTCCTTAATTTGACGTACCGATAAATGGTGCCTCGTTACTCAGCGTGTGAACTTACCTCATGTGCATAAAATTACCACATTGGGCCAGTAGTGTATACATTTATGTGGTAATTATAGTTTTGACACCTTAGATCCGCATTAGTGATGAAATTTGGTTGTATGTTCTGGTATTTGTATTCCATTCTAAATCTCCAAGATAATAAGCGCAGATCCAAGAAAACGGGGTCCTTTGGAAGGACAATTTTTATTCAACCAACGTTGCTGCGGCGACCAAATTTGCTAAAGCATCGGTGACGTAAAAAAAACCTGTTCTTAATGCAAATTTTTAATTGAAAAGGAACTATGATATTATAGGATATACTCATTAACTAGATCAGACGTATGCTCCCCGGCAGAGTACTCACATGGAATGTGGTAAGGGAATGCTGCCCATACGACCCTCGCTTCAAGCCAATTTTCAGTTCCACGAACTCCCAATTTAAGACCAGTTTTAGTACCTCACATTTTATGCAAATCAAGATCCAAACCCCTGCTTTCTTACAAGAAAGTAACTCAAATTCAGTTCAAAGTCATTAAAGAATTGCACTCAAGCCAATCATATGATGGCTGTTGCAGAGCGAGCTTTGGAGACCTAAACAGCTTTGCATTTTGTTCTAGACCTTGATCAAGCGAATAGTTCTTGTCAATTGCCCTAGGGTCAAATGTGAAGTACCGATTTCCATAAGCCTTTTCTAGCTTAGTTGCCATAGTTATACCAACACTGGAATAAGGGCATATTGTATGTAGCGCTTGTCCCTGACAAAGACAGAACAAAATCTTACATGTACACAAATATTCACTCTTCTACCAGGCGTTACGAGCAGCTTGCCATAGGCCTTTTGGACCAGTGCTTCGCCATGGCACCCGATTACACTCGATGTCTTCTATGCGCGCAGATGGTCAACTGGAGCAACCAAACGTGTCTTTCATTAGCTGCTAGCTACAACGTGTTTAAATTTATCGCTCATCCAGCTGTCCAAGATCTCCTTAATCACTACTGGTATGGGAAGCTTCGAAAGATATCGAACCTAAAGGTACGCCTACTTTTGATTTTATCAACTTCTGGTATATACATCTGGATTACTGTTAATAAATATACAAAGAGATCTATCTTATTACTGTTTACGGCGAGTCGGTCTGTTTCCAGTGTCTACCGGTGGAGATCTTACATCCTCTCCCTTAATGCTAAGCGTAGGCACAGGATCTTTACTCTGTATATCCAGTCCACCTACAATCCACCTACATCGCTGAAATAACTACACGCAGCGATGGGGCTGGCCTATGACACCTACTCCCTACTCGGGACTCGATTACGGGTTTAGCCTATATGAGCAACCCATTTACACTGTTGTGGAAATAATTATACGCACTGTGTCATGCCAAGTCCAATAAAAAATTTAGGGTTATGTCTAAGCTTGCATATCAGTGTACTGTATGTAAACAGATGTATTAGCCGTAAGTAGTAATAAAGACATGATGGTATCCTTACATGATATACATCCTTTGAACCGTCCAACCTAAGAACCGCGTTGTTCACTATGTTCAAAACACCTTTGTCATTGCTCCCATTACATGTTCACAAAGTCATTTCAGTGACTTCGCTTGGAAAATGTGTGAGGCCTTACAGAAGTAATTTTGCATGCATGATTCTTTGTAGGAATTTGCCAGATGGTTAGTAGGAAAGAAAAAGGTGGAAGAAATGGGGTACAACGTGACCAGCAGACGATCAAGCAAACAATGGAGTAGCGGGAATCAGATGGATGGAGATGGCCTGGAAATGAGCGAAGGAACGCTGGTAATATTACTTTCGTGTATATGAAAATATGACTAGAATTGCGTAGGGCACCACAACGCTAATTTGCTAAAAGAAATAATCACTGCCAAAATGTGAACTAACAAATGTTGTCTGTAGACATCGCCATGGTGTCTTTGCATCCATTTCAAACATTTATAGTTCTTAACCAAATAACCTGATATTTGCATCTATTGATAATTACTTCTTCATTGGCATATAATCCAGCTAGCATAATTATTCAAATGGTTAAAGATAAACGGGAAATGTTTTTAAAAAGTTGAAAAAGATCCCGACAATAAGAATTTTCAACCTTTACGCCCGTTTTATGTTCAAATCGTTTTGAATAGATCTGTAAATACATAATTACTCCTGGTCTCATTTTGTCTTAGTCCCACGCAGAGGACACAAACGGACATGCAATACGCATGAATCGCAGTATGAGCATGTGTTCTGGACACAGTCTATCGCCGTCTGATATGAGAAACAATACTCTTTCCACACCGTTCCTCGTACTATTCACAGACAAATTGTCTTTTGCAGGAGACGCCAGGCGGTAGTTAAAGCGCCCATCGCTCCCAAAATTTGGATAAACCAGTAGTAAGTAATTGACTCGTTTTATTCCACTGAAGGATTAATGTTATCCGATCTGCTCCGGAGCAGCTAATGGTCGGTAGTTATGAAAAAGTGCGTACCTAAAAACCCCCATGGCGTCATTGGACCTTGACCATTATGGTAACCCAAAGGCGGTATATTCCGATCATTTATTTATACCAAACCGTGCCAACAAAACTGGACCCTGGAAAATTGTGAAGCCCCTATGTGCTCGTCAATACATTCACATAAATAAGAGAACTTGTCCAGCCAGCAGTGGAATAGAGTCTAAAGGGTGGGTCATTTGGTTGCTTATGGTCAATGCATTGCTTGTCACATGCACGTATGTGGTAACCATGCATTGATCACATGCCTGTGTAGCCCTTCTGTTGCTCGTTCATCCTTCACACAATTGAGAGTAGTCCAGAACAGCAGTCGAATTAAATGGCTGAATTCTATTAGCTACTTAACGTCAGGTCACATGATCAGTGCATGGTTGTCACATGCAATGTATGTGGTACCCATGATTGGATCACAGGCTGGGTAGCCCCTTCTGTTGCTCTTTCCAACTACCTTCACATAATTGAGAGCAAGGTCCAGACAGCAGTAGCATCTAAATGCTGAATTCGTATTAGCTAATTAAAGTCAGGTCATGATCACTGCATGGTGTCACAGGTCACGGTATGTGGTACCCATGCATTGATCACACCTGCCTGTGAAGCCCCTGCTGTTGCTCTTTCAATACCTTCACATAATTGAGAAGAGAGTAGGTCCGACAGCAGTAGAAACTCTAAAACGCCACCTCGAATTCATATTAGCTAATTGAGGTCAGGTCATGATCATGGCATGGTGTCAAATGCATGTATGTGGTACCAATACATGATCAATGGCCTGTGTAGCCCCTCTGTCGCTCTTTCCATACCTTCATATAATTGAGAGCCAGTCCAGACAGCAGTGGAATATAATATAGCAAAATTAAACGCAAATTCGTGGGCATTAACAATATATTCTTTGTTGCTAATTGTTTATCATATTACTTGCCATATCTCAATTGCAATATTGCCTCATTTGTCTGTGTGTGTGAGTCAAATCGAATCAGATATATTTCTCAGTCATGACATTTGGTAATTCAGTGTAGGTTTAAATGATCTTCAAAACTTTGTGCTAGCCTAGGCATGTTAAGTCTAATCTCATAAATATACATGTAACTTGGTTCTTCGGGGAATTTATGATCAATTATTTGGGAATCTTATGTTAGAAATCAGTCGCAGGGAAATTAGAAGATTCACAAACAAGAACACACACAAACAACAAAATAGGAATTTAACATTTAAATGTATGTCTTGGGAGTAATTTTGGATGCCACATGAAAACACAATTTACAAGACTGTCTTTATTAGTGCTTTAGTCAATAGCCAAAGATAAAAGACACAGCAACTGATATTTTATGATGTCATTTACAGGTTTTACAATAATCGATATATTATTGCAGGTTTTCTACTTATTGTTTCTGTTCCTGTTCACGTATGTGGTCCTCCACGAGTTTGATAAGTCTTCGCTGTCCATGGCGGAAGTCATCGTCAGTCTTACGGTATTCTCACTTGCTACAGAAGAAATTCGACAGGTATGACAGTTGAAATGAACTTACAAAGCTATTTAACAAATTAGTTATTTTCAGATTAAAGCTCACAAGAGGTATACAACAAAGAACATTCTACCCGGTGACAATGTTTAGATGTCGAGTATAATAAACCCTGTTATTTAGACAATTTGAAAATACGCTCGTTTCCATAGACACCTATTCAGTAGAGGATGTTCTATATAGAGGATATCCTGTTTTGGGGTCTAAATACTCAGTTTCAAAATCAAAATCGTGTGAAATGATGGACAAGTCTTCTAAATATTCAAGATGGGTTTGGTTTTAAGAAAATAATTATGCTCATATTCAGATGATGAAATGCGATGACATTTATGTTTTGAAAAGGCGTTGGCTTTGAAGTTACAGGGACTTATTCTATAGACCGTATTCAATAGCCAGCCATGTTGGTGGACAAGATAGACGCATTCCAGCACTACAATACATTCGCCTGTCAATGATCCCTGTGCAATCGCTAAACATGGATCGATTGAGAGCTTAATGTATTGTAGTCCTGGAATGTATGCATCTTGTCCACCAACATGTCTGGTGGCTGACGTCATATTGAATACGGTCTATAGCTGTTCAACTCATATATCCCTAATTAACGTCCCTTAACTGCTTCAAAACGCACCTGACAAAAAATCACGGAGCGGACCTTGAGTTAGTGGGAAATTGCTCCTAGATCTGACAACAAAATACCGCTACCTCACTTTTTGCGGTGATTCCCAGATTTTCCTCTAGGGACGTTAGGAATATAGAGTGAAGTGTTCTCTTCCAAAGAGTCTGTGTAGGTATTCGACATATTTAAGAGCACGGAGAGTTTATACCTTTTTACCACTGAGTTGAATCCTTATGGCAGGATTCCTACAGATTGGTACTTCAGACCTCCGCAGGGAATGTGGACAATAGCAAGATCGTTTGCCTATTGTATTTGTGGAAATACAGGTCAGACCCTGCAAAACATTTTCATGCACAGCAAACAATAAGTAGATTTCAAATTAAGTGAGAGTTTTTGCATATTTCCATGGGTGGATATTGATATGAGGGTTCAATACTTGACCATGTGGAAGTGGCCTTTGTTGCCATTACAAAACACATTTTGGCCACGGTACAAAGTTACTGCACAGAATCGGCTTACTGGCAACTGATGAAATCACTTTTAACATAATGTTCTGTTAATGATAAAGACAAACGCCATGGTTGGCCGGGATGTCACCATGAATGGACAGACCTAAAACTTTTAATAAGATCTCCTAACTAAGTAGTTAAATTTCACGATCTCATTCATTTTGAAATCTACTACAATTTGACCTCAGGACTGACTGGCACGTAATACATAGAGCACGTAACATTATGAATACACGGACTAAATGCTGAGAAATCTATTGTTACCCCAATATAGGGGTCCGACTTTTAAAAAAAGTGCATCTGGTCACTTTCGGCATTTTATCAGCCGCACGCAATGAGAATTACAGTCAAATCTTGCGGATATTATTATTTTTATCAGGCTTCCGAGTGGTGCAAAGAAATCTTTGTATTGTTCAGTTTCGGTAAAAGTCCCCGGATGTAATACAATATTATTTTTAATATTGTATCGCATCCGGGCATTATTGACTTACTGGTAGACTTTTGGACTATAACAATGTCAACGCAAGGTTTGGTTTGAGTCAGCCTGATATTTAAATAATAATAATGATATTGAATGGCTTTTCTTCGTATGATACAAGAATATATTGCACTCGCTAGAAAGATATTGTACTCGTCTTCGACTCGTACAATATTTTTACTAGCTCGTGCAATATATTCTGGTATCATACTCAAAGCCATTCAATATTATATAAATCTTCAAGTCTATGAATACCAACAAATATGAGCATAGGCTTACACGTTTTAAGACAATGAGATATATGAAATGAAGGACCGAATAAAGGACCGTCACACAGGAGTTAAAGAAAAAAGGGATAAAGAAAAATATCCATTGGGTCATGAAGGCTATATTCGCTCAGCTATCATTTTCCTTAAATTTCAATTTCAGAATTACACATTTTATGACCAATTTCATGCTGAAATCAGCATGATAATATGTTCCAATGAGGCCAAACCAGCCTAGTCTTAAGTCAGCTGCTTTGTATAATCGAGCCTGAATCTACCGATACCAGGAACGAAAGAGGTAAACTATTGTTTTGGATTTCATTTGACAAATTATTCCTAAACGTCAATTTCAGGAGGTACTATTCAAGTTTTATTACCATTTTATTACCAATTCTCATATTATTTTTTTAAATGAAATAAAAAAAAGATGAACAGTCCTTTTTTCTGTTTGGGCCACCACTGCTGCACAGCTTCCGATGGGGAGAAGGAATTCGACGAATAATGATTTTGTCTTTGTTATGAGTGGCTTAAAACTCAACCCCGGTTGCTTGGCGGTTTCACCCGGTTCTTTCCAGATGGAACCGGTTTCTATTCCAAACAATGCGAAGCGGTTCACCCGCTATGAACCAACGGTCCACGCACGGTTGAGTTTGGAAACCACCCCTTTTGATTTTCCAGGTATTGATGCAGGAGAAAGAGAACGTTCACGCTTGGACAAAAAATCAAGATGTGGGCTGACAACAGATGGAACATCTGGGATCTTTGCGGCATTTGCCTGTACGTGCCGTTTCTTACTTCGATGGCCATATGGGCCATTTCCAAACTTTGTGGCTTTTGCCAGAATATTCCTAGTAACCGATATCATGTGTGGTATATCAGGTTGTTGATATCTTCAGCTTCAATAAGATTATGGGTCCCCCTAGTAACATGATTGCAGAATGGTAAGTGGGCCGTTTTGGACAATGTTAATGTTAAGCTGAATGTTATGGTATTACGGTTATACACGAGCCTTTGCTGTATTTGGTCCTCTTATACAAGTAAATTATCTTCAATTTTGAATCAAGCGGTGACATCTCCGTGGGGCATTTGATTGTATCAATCAATCTGTGGATTAAAGCCCTGGTTACTATGATTTATCTCATCCAAGCCTGCGCGTCGAGATTTAGAAACTAAGATTGGGCAGCAATTAGGCTCTATTCCGTATTGAAATACATGGTTCCGACGGATCTGCACTCGACCGATTTTAACCAATTTATACAGTGTGAGTCAAAAAAAACCCTAATTTCAAACTTTTCTTTTTAAAAATATTAAAATAGTTTAATAATTATTTTTGCTCAAATGTTTGCTTTGGTCATAAAGAGGGATAAACAGGCTTTCAGAAAACGTTTATTGGTGTCATTTGGACTTTGGAGGAACAAGTTTTCCGATTTTGTTGATAGACTTAAAAATCCTGTTAGGCCGATTTGCACCCAACACAAAGAGCACTCGTTTACCTAAGTAGCCTGGTCTTCAGCGTGATTTGAGTAAAATCATTTAACACCAATTATTGTTAAACAATATAAAAAACAAACCCCCCCTCCCCTCCCCTCACAACGTCACCTGCCCACTTTTTTTCTCTAAATTAAAATATAAATAATATTTTTTTCAAGAATGAACAAAGTATAGAAGTAGCCCAGATTTAATATCCAATAAGAATTCAAGAATAGCTGGTGTAGACACATTTACTTTGATTCAGATTTCATGGTTTTAACCTACAACGAAACTTGGATCTAAGTGAAACCATAGAAGTTTTGTATTCCGCTTGGAAAAAAAACTGCGATATGAATTTAAGTTTTAATTCCATTTATTACCGAAAACTTACAGAAAACATGCTTTATTCTTCTCCAATTTAGGATGCTGATAGTACTGTATTTGTGCAAAATAATTACCTTAGAGATGTAAAACAAAATCTATGAGCAGTTTCATTATGTACTGAATCATGCAAATGAGACATTGATATGGATTGATTTTCAATAACTTAATCTTATGATGAACACTCATATGGTAATTTTATTTTTGAAAGATATTTACTTATACTTATGTTACACAATAGACCGTTTTATTCAAACTGTTATGTTTTGATCTTTTTTGTCGAGAATAAATCGATACCATCTGAATTGCATGTGTGAATTGTCTTTGCTATAATGTTGTTATGGTCTAGACTTCCGGTGTCATTCTCGCCGAAATTTTATGGCATAAAATCGGGCCAAACATAATTTTGTAAAGGTCTTCTCCCAAAATTTTTGGACATAGTTTTTGAACCCGAAGTCCGAACGACAAAACCAATAAAATCTTCTGATAGCCTGTTTATCCCTGTAACAACCAAAGCAAACACTCAAGCAAAAATAACGTTTAACCTTTGAATGAAAAATCTTTCCTGAATGTAGGGTTTTTATTGACTCACACTGTAAGTCCAAAATCACAGCGGAAGGTCTCGTCTTTAACCAGCTGATAGTTTCATCGTCCAGCTCGATAAGGCCTTGAATTCCTCTTGGGGAATTGTAGACCTCACAGTCATGGTGGCTCTCCACAATCGTAGTTGGTGAAAGTTCCACACCGATCTTGTGAAGGAAGTGCTTTGTACGACCAACGCCAGTTCTGAGTCTGTTGACAACCCTTAGGCTTGTTACTAGGGCTGTCAACAAACTGCTTAGGTTCAATGTAGAGGATGACCATATGTCATTGATCCAAGATGATCGATAGTGATGCTACGACTGCAGTGTCATGGATTGGGTAGCAAGAGATCCTCTGATCCTCCAAGGTCTCATGAATTCTGTAGTCAAATTTAAAATGGTGGTAGATCGTCTGGCAGGCGGCAATTAGGGCAATGTTACGACCGAACATTCCACCTTTTGCCGTTAACTTTAATTGATATTCTTCTACATTCCTGTAAGATTAATTTCCCATGAAAATACATTGTGTACTGCACTTTTAAGCACGTTTAACCTACGCGAACGAACCAATTTTAGGACAGAAGTGTTTTTTAAACACGATTAGTCCCATTGCCATATATTGTGGACGCTATCTTACATTTGCGCGGTGGGAGCTATTTTTGCACGGACGGGATTCAAATATATGTGTGAAATATACTAGGTGTTTTAGGAACGACGGGAAAACCGACTACTTCCTCCAGCAACTTGACTAACAAAATGGCGCCGTTAGTAGTTGGTCATTGATCTCAATTATTACGTACGTGCATGTAGTAAATTACGAGGTTTAGAAAACCGGGTGCATGCACATGCAGATGCGGTAATGCAGTGAGAGCGCCCATGCTCAGCTGTGTTTAGGAATGTGACCGATATCGATCGAGTGGACTTTGAACTTCTGTTTTATTTGCGGTTTTCTAATCTAAACCTGGTAAGTCAGTGTGAGTGTATGAACTCTGGTGTCGGATTGGTCTATAAATAGAGTCGTGATTGTAGTTGAGGAATGAATTAAAGAGTCATCTGTATTCAGAATCGACACACGTTTTGATTTGATTGGCTCCATTGGAGAGAAATTACTAAATGTAAAAGCCGCACATAGACACATTTAGTTGATGCCTACAGTACACAATGATGCGACACTTCACAGTGTAAATACAGATTAGGTTTATACTTGGTACCGTATGTTTATGTATTCCTATGACGGGATATAAAGTGTAAAAGTTAAAGATCAATTAAGGTCACTTGGATAGATAAACTACAAACGATGACTTTTAATAAATTTAATACAATTATAGATATGGGATACAATGTACTTCACTGTGATTCTGTTCGTTTTCTTGGTGAGTTACGGTGTTGCACGCCAGGCCATCTTGTACCCAGCAGAAGTCTGGCACTGGTACCAACTTGCTGACATATTTGCAATTCCTTACTGGCAAATCTACGGAGAACTCTTCATGGATGACAGAGGGATGTGTAAGTATGACGTACACGTACATGTACACAAGCGCGCGCACGCACGCACACACGCACGCACACACACATTCAATATCTGATAAGCAAACTTTTGAGAATGATTGGCTCTACTTAGAGCCCGGGGGTTCTCAAGTTTGGTTTGGGTAGAGACGTGCCTCTGAGAGTCTGGAAGTAGGACCCATATCTACACCGAAAAGGGGACCCATAGCTTTACAGATTTTGGGCCAATTGAACACTAATTTGCAAATATTTTCTCAAAATTTCGACCTTTTTGGCGAATATGGAAAATTTTGGCTTCAGAAAATTTGACTAATTTTTATAATAACGAATTTGTTCACATATCTATTTTTCTTCATTTCTGAAAGCCGTTAATCATCTGTTCACCTGTACTTACTGATATTATTGATGGCTAAAATATCTTGTTTCATACCAGACGCATCATCAGCCCGACAGATCTCCTAGCAATGAGCTGCCTCCTGGGAGAACAAATTAAATCTATCTTTTATATTTTTTTCTTGACTGATAGTGGAATGTCGCATGCAACACGGGAGCGAGGCATGTTCAACAGGTGCAGCTTTTGTTCCATTCGTTATGAGTGTTTACCTTCTCATCGCTAATGTCCTTCTTCTCAACATGCTGATTGCTATCTTCAAGTAAGGAAAAAGTTCACTCTATACATTTCAGTGGCAATGCTTATCAATGTCAAATATCTTATCGAACTTGTCTATATTATGATGATAGGGATCAAGGTCAGATTCACATGAAACCAAATAAAAATATGTCGACAAACAGCGATCGTACAACACTCTTGGAAAACGTTCACATATTTTCGTATATGCTCGATCATATTAGATCTACAATTTATTACGTAAGTTAAACATGTCAGACCAAATATACCGCATTATTTAAAAACATGTAGAAGTAAAATCTTTATAAAACTTCTGCCAGTTTTGTTAGCAATCGTTTGGTAAATTAAATAAAAAGTAAGCCTTTATATCGAAACATTTAGCCTTCTTTATAGAACAAGGCAACAGCAGGTGATCAATCGTTTTATCACTTTTAAATTTCCACGCTTTCAGCAACACCTTTACAAAAGTGCAAGAAAATGCCAATGAGATATGGAAATTCCAGCGATACCGACTTATTATGGAGTTCAGCGAGCGTCCTTGTCTTCCTCCGCCGTTTATTATTGTGCAGCACGTATGGCTAGTAATTCAATCGTTCCTGCACTGCTGTTGTGATAAGCCCAATCCACCAACAGAAATGAGTAAGTTATCTTCATTTTTAAAGTCGTCTAGAAGAAATAAAAATCGATTCAGCTCACTCTTCATAATGTATAGATGAGTTGACATGTGACGTGTCACCTCATCTATAGTACTGATAAATAGCAATCTCTTACTCCCGGGCTCTTACTCCATTATGCACTCTTTCTTTTCCATTTCTTAATTGCATTGCAGTTTGTTCACTATAGATACCTATGATCATTATGAACAGGAGGAATATTACGATGCCTCCCTGTCTAACACCACTCATAACAGTGTACCTACGCTAATACTTCCCCGCGAATGATTTTACATATAGTCCTCAATATTGCTAGAGCGTCAATATTTTTGATTACGCTGAGAAACCCATGCAATTATGATCAATCATTGGATTTAGTCAATTTGCGTCGTAAATGAAGTAAAAAGGCAAGGCATATCAATTATACACACACCCAAAAAATGCATATTCTTCTTTTATATTATCCAGGAGTTGTATTTGACGAGCAGAGCTTACAACTTCTGTACAATTTTGAAGAACAGAGCATGGAAAACTACCTACGACAGCAGACCTTGCAAGAACAGGCATCAATGCCTGGGCTTATTCAGCGGATAAACGAAAGGTGGGAATCTTTTGAACTGCCGCGCTATTTGTAGGTTTATAACTGTTAAGAATTTTCTTTGAAATTGTCAAATATGAATATTACAACTTTATTATGTAGATGTAAATTTTGCATTTCCTGTTTCTGTATTATGTAGATGTAAAGTTTTGCATTACCTGATATTGATGGTCACTATAGAAAGAACCATTGTTTTTGTTTTCTCCTTCAGTGAAAGAAAGTTTCCGTTATTTACATGAAACGCTCAGTTATTTTGTTTGTATACTAATGGACTTCCGGATTAAGTGATCTATAGGCGAAACGAACGGACATGTGATAAAACCATTTTGTACAATTTCACGAGGACAGTCCCTTGCCTAGTATCACCAACGGTATTATGCACTTTGCAAATTGCGCATGTAAAAATAAATTAGTCAATCTTCTACAATAAGTCCTATCAAACACTGTTTTGAGTAAAGTTAGTCAATATGATCTCTCATAGCACTGATTTGTAGAAAATTGTCTAATTTATTTTACTGTGCCTCCACAAACGCGCGTAGAGTTTTAGCTCTTTGAATTTAGAGAGTAATGTAAGCCTACCTTAGTAGTTTTACAATCACTATTTTTGTGTCGCCTGCCATGCCACACATAGAAAGAAAGTAAGAGAAAGAAGAAAGAAAGGAAGGGAAGACACATAGGGATCACTTTGTCCACTGTTGTCTGTTGATATTGTTGTTGTCTGTTGTGAAAAACTTGAGGGTTAACACATTTTCTTGTAATATTTGCATACTTCAATGGATTTCAACCAAACTTGAGTCATATGGGGCAACATGGGATCCCTCATTTGTTGATGAGGAAGTCACATATCAAAGTCAAATATCATGTGAGGTCAATTTGTAAGATTGAAAAGTTGAAGTTCAGTTGGCATGGTTGGAATCAAACTTGGTTATTAATATTACACGGAAACCCTCATTTGTTTAATGAGGTCAAACGTCAGATATCAGGATCAAAGGTAATATGAGGGCTATCATTCACAAACCGCGACGGCAGGTGACACTAGCGGTCCGAGGACCGCGATGTATTTTTCTAATATCCAAAAGTAATTCCAAGGCTAGTAATTTTCAATGTCGAAAAGTCGTAATATTTAGAAAGCTACACATTTTGATGCAAAATCGACACCGATATCTACACGTAAGTAGACTTACTTGTATTGGAGTTACAATTGGAGTATTTGCATACACTTCTTTTTCATTTAATACAGAGTGGAATCTTTATTTCTGTACATGGAAGAACAGAAACGCAAAGATGAAAAGGTGCGAAAACTGAAACGCCAGGAGACCATGGAAAGGGCTCTAGCATCGTGGAATACAAACGGGAAAGCTGGACTTGGGCCAAGACAAGGCAAACTCAACGAAAATTCACGCGGTTTATCTTGTTGAAATTGAACATCAAATGTGCGGTATTTAACCTCCCAATTGTTGTAAATACATTTTTACTTTTGGTGGATGTGTATAATTTGAGGTACATCTGACGTGATATTATGAAGTTGCTAACATCATTTTAATAAATATTTTTATATACCGCGACATAAGCATTTCGGATACAAGTGATAATATCTGGTCACTGTATATTTTGATCACATGACAGCCTGAGGATGGCATTCTTTGCTTAACTGCTGTGACGGACCGGTGTCACGAACTAGCGAGTCATAGACGATTACTGCGGGAACGAGCAGCTTTGTTGGAGGGCATGCATGAGGGAAGTGGATAACCTCTATGATGTAGAGTTCACAGTCCGTCTGTTATGTCTGTATATTGTGTTCGCCATTGTCCTTCCATTGTATTGTATGCTGCACGCAGTATTTGTTTCAGGACTACAGACTTTACAATACATCCACATGTTAGTGAATTCCAGGAATGCTCAACTTGTACAGGCGATCTATTATACTCTTGGTATTTCCACCGTATAGGTCAAGGGAGATTTTATGTTAATAGCCAAGTGTGACGTCGTATTGCATAGGGCATATACCCAATGGCATCGTCTGTAAGGTCTCGGTTTATTCCGTATATTTTTACATGCAAATGACTAGGACACTAAGTTATGGGGACCCCTATATAGTTTTCTAACACCGGGCAATGCGACTAACATTACCTTCAACGTGATGTATATGTACACCATTCATGTTTTCATTGCTATAGTAGAGTCGTAATTTAATCGGACAATTCAGCGATGCCAAGGAGTTTGTATTGGAATCAAATTAACAGCTTTTATCCAAAACAATCGTTGAAAGATCCATTTACGGCAATGAAAAGACCACCCTTTATATTTGAAATATGCCATTGATGCTATCAGCTCTTTGCCACTATTACACTTCCTATTCACTTTGGTAGAAATTCCATTTTTTTGGGTACGGTGGTGACAATTTCGTCAATTTCTAAATGTATTATGATTGCGACTAACTTATTTGCATAGGCCAACGAGATGTTCACCATTTAAGGGGTCGGGCAGCTTGAGGGCAAAGTTATCACGGAGGGTTAAATGAGACGCCATCCTATTTTGGGGCAATATAGGCAAGCAGCTGCTTCTTTTGCTGACTATTTTGAGATTATATTTGGTGTTAAAGTCTTTCAATATTGAAGTAGGCATATAAAGGCCATGATATACCAGCCGTCGCAGCATGCAAATGTAAATTCGCTAGTGATAAAACGCTCGAAGCAATTCCTATATCAATTTGACTCTCCAAACACTCGTTGTTGGCCCTGACTATTGTCGCCTGTCTGCCTTCAAACGCCTCACAATATCCATGATATCTACATACAACATACGTACTCTCTTTCAAGAAGGAAAGACACATCAACTCTTCATGGACTGTGCAGATGCTGGTGTTGACATCATTGGTATACAAGAGCATAGACTTATTACCCCAACCCAACAGACAAACTCTGGTCAGGCGACAGGAACTGGGTACTGGTTTATGGTTCTGCCACAGGCGAGGCGGTGTCGGTATTCTCGTGTCCAAATTAATCTAGAAATGTCAGCATATTGCAGAAGTTATTACTAAGAGAATCCTTTATGCAACATTTCATGGAAATCCTCAGCTAAGCATATTACTGTTATATATGCTCCGGCGGAATGTTCACCATCTGCAGCAAAGGAAGACTTCGATGCTGCTCTCACAGACCATCTTGACCAAGTACAAAAAGGCATGACATCCACCTTGTCCTTGGGGACTTCAATGCCAGCATAATGACACCGTGTGGCACCAGGGCTTGACACTCAAGCTTCTTAGGACCATCCCGGATCGTCACTTTGTACACTTCATATGTAATATGCTTGCAAACCATAGCTTTGTTCTCAAATGCACAGAGCAGTCGTCTGCGTCGTCTGAGAAACGGAGTACCACAAGGATCTGTACTGGCACCCATGCTGTTCAACTTGTACATCAGCTATTTACCTCACACAACATCTAGATAATATGTCTACGCCGACGATCTTGCCCTTCGTCACTCGGACAGAAGATGGACTGATGTAGAAAGTACACTTACTGCGGATGGCGCCTACTAATTGCAGCATATCTCAAGCTGAGCCTAAAGCTGATGAAGCAAGACCACCGCTACTGCCTTCCATCTCACACCATATAGGCCATCGCCAGCTTCTAATCAACCACAATGGAAGCCCTCGCATACATCCTACCCCCCTATCTGGCAGCACTTCGAATCAGTATGCGCAAAGGCCTTCGACGGAGACTGCGCTCTCGTCGACCTTTCGGTCGACACGCTGGCTAAACGCTCCAGCTCCCCATTCAACAACTTACAGACATGGAACACTGCCTGCTAATACTCCAAGACCAGACCAACTCCTTACACCTATGACCGAACTTCCCCCTGGTAGTTGATTCTTCTACGCAAGGAATTGTCACCTTAAACCGGAATTCGCACAGGCGTCGGTCGCTTCAACAGCACTATGCACCGATTGGGGCTGCGACCATCTCCAGCTGCCAATGTGGTTCTCCACCATACTGGTGGATTACATTCTCAATGAGTGTCCTACCTTTCGCCCACCGGTGACTAGACTTTTCAAACCCCAACTAATCAACAGTGAGCTGGTTCCACCGTCCCTACAACATTTAGACTGTTGCCTCATACGCCAAGAAGAAGAAGATGGTCAAAGTTGGATTGGTAGCATGTTACCCACCTGTGATTGTGGGTAATCATGTGGTCTATCATCATTCGCTCTTCCATTCCGTCTAATAACCACTGGTCTAAAACCGTTTCGGCTAAAATCAGATGGTCTAATTGCCACTTAGGCTAATAACCACTTAGTCTATTGTCACTGATCTATAACCAGATGTCTATTGCCCTTTTTTGTCTAAAACTATTCGGCTAATATCTAATAGGTCTAATTTCCACTTCGTCTAATATAATTTGGTCTACACCCATTTATCAATAACCAGTTGGTATAATACCATTTAGTCTAAACCCATTGTTGTCTAAACCCATATTCGATCTAATTATCAGTCGGCTATGACCATTTAGTCGTACAACCCACTATTGGTCTAAACCCATATACGTCATAATACTCATTTGGTCTATTACCATTTAGTCCTAAACCCATTTTTGTCCCAAACCCATTCGTCTAAATACCGTTGTGTCTAATATCCAGTTAGTCTAAACCCATTTTGCCTAAACCCATTTCTGTTATATCATTTTGATCTAATAACTCATTTATTCTAAACGCAAGAATAAAGGAATATCTGGCCGTCAATGAGGAAGATAATCTCATCATACTGCACTACAGACGGGACCCCAAACTCAAATAGGTCAGGGACATTAAGTACCTAGGGGTCCTATGTGCCCACGCAAAACATTCCTGTCAGCAAAGACACGCTTGAAATGAGTGCAATAAACTAACAAACTTTGGAATCTGGTATCTCCAATTCAGCCAAGCTGAAGTGTTTTTTTTAAAGCGTTGTAGAGGGTAAATCCTGTACGGAGAGTACAAACACCCCTGGCCTGAGCACATTTCCAAAGCAGTGTCCATCTCCACAGGATTTAGTTTTTCTAAATCCTAAGATGGGTGGACTATTAGTCCTAAAGAATTAATGCCCTGCCAGAGCAGAGGGTGAATATCGTTCCTTATGGATAGGCGTCCATGACACATGAACGCAAGTACTCAGTAATTATTCCAATTCATAGGTGAACTTTAAGTCTTGAGGAACTATTCAAGGTTCAAGGTAGAATATCGATCTTAGAGTTATGCCAAGTCCGACAGGAACGGCTATTAGCCTATGAACGATTGTCCCTGTTTGTAGGTAAACTACTGGTTCGTAGGAATTTTGTCAAGTCCGAGGAATGTTAGGAATTCGACAGAGTTCACCATTATACTAGTCCAGTTGACATCTGATTAGATTCAAGGAATAAATCAAGACATCAATGAAAAATAAAATAAAATACAATAAAAATATGGAACCCTCAGAAATGAATTCCTCAAAAATGGTCAAGATCTGAGAACCCCAAAAGGTTTCTAACAGACCCATAAAATTCATACACATTAACTAACTCTTTTTGTTTCGTTGAAAGAACCTTATCCTGTCTTACCCAGAGTGCAATGGTTTTGGGGTGGTATTATAATTATAATAGGGCTGTTTTGATAATTGAGTGTATCGGTGCGCATGGCTACAGAGCGCATAGCTCTGTCGCCCTGGCGCGTATGTTCAAGGGTATATATTTGATAGAGTTTTACTTTTTTCCGGGGAATTTTCTGGAGTTTTGAGTTATGCACATGGGGGGTGTCATGTAACAAAGGAACATGATTGATGTTACTTTTAATAGCATTGACGATGAAAACAGTGGGCACACCGGACGTGGGCTGGGGCCTAACTGTTTATTATTTAAGCACAACTTACAAATGTACTGATTATTACACTGCTAGGCCTATTAATTCATGGCTGTAGCATAATGTTACAACAGGATAACGATCAGGACACTACCCTGTGGTTGTGGACAGCACCACAGACATGGAACACCTCCTTTGGTCTGCCCACTGCTTGAGCAACAGTGCACAAACACGGACCTTGCGGAATTTCAGTGAAGCAGCCAGACGTTGTACCCATTCTCTGGCTGGATCATATGTGAAACCCACAGTGTTGGACCCCGATAGAAAGAAGAATTTACATTTGAGTTGTGTTTAGTAATATCATGATAATTTAGGAAAAGTCTTATTGCTTCAAAATTCCGTCGGGTTAGTGGATTAACCCCGCTGTAAGATAGGGAACTTTCCAATAACGGTCATTGTAGATTTAAATATTCGTGACCAGGCCTAGCTTAAGTCAAGTCTGTGTGTGACCGTTCGATATGCGTAAGAGCGCCCTCCTACCGTTAGTCTTTGGATCAGACTAACACTCGGGTTACGTCGGAATATGATGCTGTTCTGTTGCTGTTAGGTTGGCATGTCCTACCCCCCTGTACAGAACCACATGGATAGTCTCACATCTTTGATCGCTTACGCTGTGACACCGGAGAGAGTAAGAATGCTTGCTGCTTTGCCGTATTGTAGTTATAAACGGTAACGAGATTAATAGTTTGGTGTCACGTGTGAGGTACCAGATCACGTGTCAGGTATCAGTTTGCTATGGGGGCGACCGATATATATAAATCCGACTATGTTAAATCAAGGTCTGTACATGACCCTCTGCTCAAAGTTTGCTATTATTTTTTTCCAAAAAGGACACCGTGTATTATGTCGAAACAGTACAAAATTTTACCTTTTCCCTACTGATTCAAAAACCGACGTACGATGACGATAATCGGTTTGTTTTTTCCAGTAGGGATACCGTACGTCATGTTTACCTGAAATGGGTCCCCCGAAGCAAAAAATAATAAACCCCCCCAATCAATGCCGTGACGTCATCAAATCTTTATTTTTCCAAAAATTGGCTGTCTATTCCCATAATAAAATTCCTTTTTTAAGATTCAAAATCGGTATATGTTCTTTAATAATTAATATTCAATTGTCCCCGCATGAATGTGAAAAAGATGGGTCCATTCGGCTACAAACTGAAAACATAGTCAGCCGGCTAAATACCCTTACCGTGGACTGTATGAGCAGACGGATCCCCGTTTAGTTTTAGCAGGCTTACAGCCACTTGCGCGCGGCTGCGGGGGTTATGCGTCAAGCCTTTTTTTTAAATGGTTTACCAAGGGGTGGGGTGACCGGGCGTGTGGTTACCACCTCCCTTTGGGATTTCGATGCTTATGATTTTGATACCAGTGGATAGTTATGGTCTTTTTCTTTCCATTGATACCAAAATAGGTACCAACATACCTATTATGGCATCACAATGACGTCATAAATCCACGAATCGGAAAAATGGGTATTTTCTAGAGAAAATAGGCGAAAGTCCAATTTTGCGCATGTGTTTTGGAAAATAAGGGTAAAATTATGGAAAATGCCATGCATGTGTTGGAAATGTATTTAAAGGGTGTAAATACTCTGGAAGGAAATGAATACACAATGAAAAATTGAGAGATGTAATTATGATATAGGCCTATATCTTAAAAATAAAATAAAAAGGGATTCTTTTTACGCGTTTTCTTGTTCACGCATCATATCCACCTTTGAATACAAATGCCCCCCCCGAATTCGTTCAAAGAACCCACTTCCGGTATTGCTTTTGTAAATATAAAGGGTTAGAACCTTCCGAACTCATGAAATCCAAAATTTAGACGTCGTTATTGGTTATACGCGTAAACGCGAAATCTTGACGAAAAATTCTTATTTTTTATATTTAGTAATATAAAGCAATATTTTCATATTTCAAATCGTTGGAGCTAAAGAATCTACTGTAAAGGTAGATTTTTTGCGCGACGAGGACGAACAAAGATTATTTACCAAAGACTGTCGTAGCAACTGGACACAATGTGTCCCAGAGATGACAAGCGATACTAGTATGTGAAATCATGTTCCAAGCATAAGGAATTTAGTTCACATGTCTCACCCGGGGGCACTCCCATCTAGGAGGTGACGCGCATGTATAAGGCTGTAAAAGACCCCATTTTCAGCCATCGGTGCACCCAACGACCCCATATATTTTGCAAATGTCACCCAAAGACCCAATATTTTTTAAAATTTACAAAACTGGTCACGCAACAGACCCCTATTTTGGGGAATATTCTCACTCAAAGTCCAATTTTGGGTGAAATTTTTGCAAAATTTCTAAAAATTTGCCATTTGTCACGCGAAATCCCCTTATTTTGGGGCATTTTGGCGTTCTCTCACCCCAAGACCCCTATTTTTTGAGTCATCTGTCACCGATGCCCCTGGGTTTTGAAGTGCCAGCCTTCACCCATACCATTCCATTATGATTGCCCCCCCCCGATCTCTCAGTGCTACAATTTGGCAATTAATACACTGTGATGTTTGGTTGGAAGATGAACATGAGCTGGCAAACTTAAAAAGTTTATCAACACTATATACCCTACTTTAAGTTCACACATTAGTGGTTAACATTTGAAATTAACTTTCTATAGACTTTAATGCAGGGGTAAAGATATAGGCCAAACGCGAAAAATGCGAAAATGTTTTTATTGCATTTTGCCCATTTTAATTTTTTCGGCCGCTAATAAAACTTTACTCTTTTGTAGGGTGTTTTTAAAGATTTTACAATGAGGTCACAATCTAAAATAATAATAATGATACTAATAATAATGATGCGCCAAAAAACACCAATGCGCGCGGTCTTCTGAGAACATTTGGTTTTTGTTATTTTCTTGGCCTATAATGCGTACAGTCTGTTATGCATGATACTAAGTACCTGCCTAATTTGGGAGCGAACGAGATTGTACTACGGGATTATCATAAAAAGTCTATTTTTCAGATATTTCGACACACCCAAAACCCAATTTTTTCAGGCCATGATCACCTGAAAGGAGATCTTTCTGATCAAGCTAGGCCAGATAGGCTGGCTGAAGCTGAAGTAACCCCATGCACCACGATGAGTATAGATCATTTTTGGCATCGGGTGTGCTGTGGGTGTTTTCTCATCTGTGTTGTTTTGTTCGTCCGGCCTGCGGCTGCTTCCTCGTTTTGTTTTTTTCTTGCTATATTAAGGACCCCAATGAATTAAGCCTTTTAAGGCTTTTTGGGCTATCCTTGGTTGGTAATCCTGGTTATTATTCATATCCCAAGACAGCTGCAATAATTTCTGGACGTGTATACAGTAGCAGTTATTTTTAATTTAATTTATGTGCATGCAATACGATGATCTTACTCTATTTTACCATTCTATGTCTATTCTGTGAGCAATTTTGATGTTCTTTGAGTACTGAATAAAAATTAAAGAAATGGATAGGCTTTCATGGAATATTTGTAATAATTTTGTATTCTTTTATCATTTTAGCTTAGAAAAGCTGTTTTCAAGAAAAAGTTCTTTTCAATATGGTTCTAACCATTTTGGCCAACATTTGCCAATTAAGATCTCGAATGCTGTGTTATATGCTATTTATTTAGATTAAGAAATAAGACGCAAAGAAAAAGGAAGCATCCACACACCAAAATACATTTGAACATGAGACCATGAACAATGTTCTGGTTTAACAAACAAATTTTGAACCAAGCATAAAATTATGAAGGTCACTTCAGTTCAACATATCACAACATTAATCGAGGGTTGACAACAGAAGGACGTCGTAACTCAAACTGAAAAGAAATATAAAGAATTCTTTAATTCTGCTTTTAATATATCTTTGAAGAAATGCGATGTTAATATTTTCATAAGCAAATCTATCATTACTCAAAGTAAACATCTCATTAAAGCTCAATATGGTACTGTTAGGAAGCATTATAAAACAAAGAACAATTTTTAATTTTTTATTTTTTTTAAAGACAATTTTAATATTTTTCAGTTTGAGTTACGTCTTTCTGTTGTCAACCCTCGAATTCTGTTGAAGAGCTAGGGAACATATAAAAGGTCTGAATCCCGGAAATAATAACGTGAAACATGTCATTGTCGTATTTGTTCATTTATATTGTAATATGGTTCCCTTTGTTTATACATGCATGCGACCAAAATGAGTAGACGAAATGGCATTAGACGAAACTGGCATTAGTCGAAATGATTTTAGAAAATCTGGGTCTTAGACCAAGTGTCAGTAGACGAAAAATGAATTAGACGAATGGTCTTTAGACAATCTGGTGAGTAGACCAAATGGGCAGTAGACGAAATGGCAATAGACGAAATGGTTTAGACAATCTGGTGAGCTAGACCAAATGGGGTAGACGAAATGGCATTAGACGAAATGGTTTTAGAAAAATGTAGTTGGATTATACCAACTGGGCATTATACGAAATGGTTTAGCCGATGTGGTGATTAGACGAACTGGTATTTAGTCTTAAATGGTAAATAGACAAAGTGTGAAAGTAGGAGTATGTGGGTATGACTAATGTCGATTTAGACAAAATGGAATTGACTATCTGGATATTAGACGAAGTGATATTAGACGAAGTGGCAAATTCCCCGATACTTGTTCCATGAGACCACAATCGACAATGGTGAATGACTAGTAAACCTGAAGTCAGGAAACACAAGCTACGGACTGCAAAACCAAGACTTCCACGCCACGTCGTCGCTATGGACCTGGACGATACTGCAGGATTACAAAACACCAAATTAGATCACAGATGATCACCAACAGTGGGTCAACCTCTCTTCGGAACTGCCGTGCTACAATACGGTAGGATGGACTCGGACCATCGCTTTATTTATTAGCATTCTAATAGCTCGAGAACAAGCAAGGGAAAGCCATACAAGTTGCCCAAGTTCAATTGGAGGAAACTGCAGGATCCAGATTACAAGAGAAGAGTTTCAAGCTGGAGTTATTCATCTTCACGCAGCACTTAGCATTATGGATGACTCCATAAACATCACAGAGGGATAGGAGTCCTTTGAAACAACAGTAACTTTTGAAACCAAGCAGCATGGATTGTGCCGTTATACAGCTGAGGCTCTTCAGGATGATGGTGATCAAATGCTTGATGTCATCCGGCCTTCTGTTAAGAAGTCTATTTCCACTATCTCCACATTGTCAGCGACCATGCACTACCGAGGCATATCACTGATGTCCTCTGCCAAAGTCTACGATACGATCCTTTTAACCCGATACGGCCACTCGTATGTAGACCCTTGCTGAGAAGCACCGGGCTGGTTGTCAGATCAGCTGTGCACATCAAATACATACCTGATGAGAAGGAATTATGTGAAAGGCTTTTAAATACCAAAAAACTCCCCTTGACTGTCACTTTCGTTGGACTTCAAAAATGCCTTTGAATCCATCAACAGGGCAGTTATATTGCTTTGGCAGTTATGGCATTCCCACAGACCTTGGTCGCGCCATACATGTATCTCGAACAAACTCCAGCAGCTCAGTTATGGTTGAAGGAATTATTTCTGGCCCTTCGCTTCGATGAACAACAGGAGTTCTCAGAGTGACACACTGGCCTTCTTCCTCTCTTTATCATCATGTCTCGACTATCATTTGAGGAAGCTTCTGGCCAGATCGGGAGTTGTGACTTTACCCGCCAATCAAATTACGATATAGAGCAAATGCTAAATGACTTGCCACTTTGCTGACCTGGTTGGTCGGTCAGCAAAGTATTATTCAAATTTATGCGAGACTGATGAGGCCTGTGAGAGGGCCTGGAGGGCCTGATAAAATGGTCCAAATGTAAATTGACAGTTATTGACATTTTCAATGATGCTGTTAAAGGCAGATTTTGTATTGATTTTGGTAAAAACTGAAATCTAGAAGAAAGTTATTATCTAATTAAATATGTTTCTGTTTTTTGTTCCTATTTTTTTAAGATTCTAAATCGTGATTTGTTGGCTATCTCTTTCCTGTGTGTACAATCCAAGCAATCTTGTAGGACGTTACTTGTATTAAGTAAAAAAAAACCCAGTGACTTAATATTTTCGCAATTTGGCGTTCTTAACGTTGCATTTATTTTTAATTTTGTGATTTAGAGTTCCTTCGTTCCTTCCCAATATATATGCACTAACGGTATGAATTTTCGAGCGATATTATGAGATCTTATTTACAGTGTGGAGAGTGTTCTTCAGTTGGAAATAAACCAAATATGATTTATAACATGTAAAAACGTTTTGGTTTTTTTTTTTTGTTCAAGATTTTGTTTCTTTTAAGGATTGTATGAAACAAGGGATTCTGGAACCAACAGGGTCGTTTGCTTTCGCCCGATCCACATTTCCTTCACTCTCAGTACAAATTGAACTCTAATGACCTTTGACCTTGGTATGACATGCAAGTCTTTATGGTGACACCTAGACTGAGTTTGGTGGCAATTGAAGATAAGGTTATCGTGTAAAGGCACGAGTTAAATTATGAAAAAGGTTAAACGAAACGTGGAACACTATACACATACAAAACCCACACACATACACACCCACACATACGAAGCACGCATACATGCACACAGAATTTGGCTTTATAGTCAGCATCCATGTCTAAGGATTTCCCGAAAAAACACCCCACAAACAATCAAGCCGACTCATACCCGTATAATTTTTCATAGGGTATAACCCGGGGGCCCTTTGTATACAAAGGTTGGATATTGTGAGCCGTGAACAAGAAACCCGTAAAAAGGGTGTCTTTTTTTTCCAAACAGGCGATGTACGCGCGTACATAGTTTAGGGTGTAAAAAACAGCAAATAGGAAAAAAGGGTTTATGTTTTTTTCGAACCCTTGAATGTCATGTTAGATCTCATTAAGCAGGGATTCAAAATCAACCAAAATATTGTAATCGGAACTTGGGAGTTAAAGCAAAGCAAGCTAATATATAACGGGTATATGTTTACGATTGCAATGCACTGCGTACTTGTTTGAGGGTATCATAAACAGATAAAATTCTTGTTTAGGGATGTGTACTGTTTTTTAGTTGGTGAAAATCCGTGTTTAGGGTGGGGGGCCACATTTTTTTGAAAGTCCATGTTTACACATCATATCCACGTTTGAAGACAGTGCCCCCCCCGGGCCGGGTTTTTTATAATTCCAGTTGAAGTGTCCTGTCGCACTCGCTCAGGGAAGGGTCCAAGAAATCCCATTTTCGGCTTGCCATTGGTTTAACACGCAAAAGCGAAATCTTGACGAAAAATTCCGATTTTTTTCTATGTTCTCAAGGAATATTTTTTTTATTCCCCAACCGTGGAGTTGAAGGATCAACTCCACTGGAAGGGCTTATTTCTGTTTTTTATGAATAACGAACGTGGACGAGGTTTGTATGTGGTTCATGGGAATACCCATGACCGACCAACGTCAAAGAACCCAAATTGGTGTGGGGTTTGCACTCAGTATTGCTGTGATTTCTTTCGATATTTTTGGTGAGTTGCTATAAGGAATGAGGCTTGGCCGCGTCGTCTGATCGCATCGGGGGGGGGGGGGCGGGGGCTGCCAAGATAGCGTGAGTTTGGCGTTCCCATAGGTTTAGCACGTAATCACCGAAAAACTTGACAAATATTCAAACGTCGAAAATATGTTTAATATCAATATTTTTTCCACCAAAATCGTGGAGTGAAGATATCAACTCGTATGTAAGGATTGTTTTGGTATGAATAATCGTTACAAACGGGATCCATTTGAACGGGGGCTCTGACCTCATGTTCATGCAGGGTCATCGCATTTATAGTGCGGACGGGCCTGCGGACCATGTACCAGGGAGCCTATGCACGGGCCTATGCCAAACACCGTGGACTGATTCGTTGACCTGGCATGAAGCAATCCTCTCATGTCCGGTCTTTTAAAAAAAGATGTGTGATGATATAGTTTTGCAGACCATTATGCACGCCGACTAAAGGAAGGACAATTTTAGATCGGTCGCACCTCCGTAAGGAGCTGTACGGGAATTCCCACTGGCCACTCACTGATCTGTTTTTAAACCCGCACAGTGACTTCAATTTTGGGTCACTGTCAGTTCGCCAATGACTCGGTGGAAGTTTCTGAGCTATGACTGAAGTTGGCCGCCACCGCCTGCACGCCTGTTGAGTGGGATTGCGCCCTCTGGCAGTCTTTTATGTCTGGTCGGGGGAGAGGATGGACGAGAGGACACATGTGCTCGATTTGGGCATTTAGGATTTCAAAAACGGTAATTTATGGAATTCTTACGTGCCTTTTCTACGGAAGCTCGGGTACCATGATCAAAATCACCTTTTAAACTAGTAAAAGGAATTCTACCGTGATGAACGTTTAAAATAGAGCGGTCCATTACGAAAACGTCATTCCGATTAAAGAAATGGTCTAGTCAGAAATGATTGGAATAAATTATTGCATCAAAATCCATTGGGGTTAGTGGATTAACTCTGACTGCACAAACACTGTTAATTCCCATTTGTTTTTGTTGGTTTTATTAAAGGCACATTCCAAGACCAACTACCGTGGACGATCGGGGGACAGATTTGGCGGCAACATAAATCGCATATGATGTACACACCAAAAAAGGTGTGGATTCATAAAATGTCACTGCAAAAAGTGTCCACATGAATTGGTTTCCAAAACTGGCCAAGGGTATGTGATAAGTACACAAAGCGGGTTTTAGTGAAAAAATGTGTATTACATATGTGGTCTTCCATTCTGCAAATGGTATAATAGATACTGTGACATATACGACAGATTAAAAAAGAAAAAAATAAAAAACAGAAACAACAACCTACGAATAGTACAGCTTAATTCATGTTTCCTAAAGATTAAGATTTAGGCTAATATACATTGTCAGCATGGACATTTTTGTTATTGTTGTTGGTGTTGTTGAGAAATAATAGTTGAATTTTAATTGATTTCTAAGTTTCAGCGTTACATATATATATATACATGTCATATGACATTTTTTGTAGATATAAAGTAATTTTGGTCAATTTTATATGACATTTGGAGATCACAGCTTCGTCATCACGATTACCTCAAAGAAATGCGACTTATATAGTTCTGTGAACGTTGGCTGTGAGTGTGTGGTGTATATGTGTGCCTTATCTTACGTTGCCAAATTCGGTCTGCTCTAGAAGAAATTCGTAATTTTGTACTTTCGGTCCGTTTTATACGGAGAGAAAGTACAAAAAAAATACAACAAATAACACTGGCCTATGGGGCAACACGCTAATTCGCTCATATACGCAACATCAGAATCTATCAAAACTGAATAACCTTCTTGAGATATCGTTATGGGAATCAAAACAAAAATAAATGTGCTCAGGATCACGAAATGCAACTTTAAGTTCAAGGAGTATCAGTTATTTTTAACGGTTATGTCGATGAAGAAAAACTAAACCTCCTGTACCCGCCGGTTGCCAGTCCGGAATTTTATGTACTTTGCTGGGATTTCATTTCAAAATAAATATGTTTTATTCTATTCTATATAGAATCTTTCAAGAGGGAAGTCATTCAACAACGCAGCGCGTGCAATAATTAAGTGATTCACAAGAAAGATTGATATAAAACAATTAAGATTTTGACAAGCACTATGGTTCTAAAAGTAAAAGAATTAACACAATATTTTGCCGAACATTATCTTGATATGGGGTGTTTTATTAGCATAATGTTTGCCTGATTAATAACATTATTGATTTTATACGTAAAAAAATGATACGAATGGGCTATAATTTTCCTAGGATTTTTGAAAAGGCTTTCGATACTAGTACGAAATTTTATGTTTGCTGACCTTGAGAAAGTTTAATTTGTCGTTACTTCAAGAGTACTGACATTTAAAGGGGGGCATTTTCGTGATTCACAGCCTCGTCCCCTCGACTTCCTTAAAAAAAGTTGATATTTATTATGTCATCTGAGTCGTTGGCCTAATATAGTTTTCCTAATCTTCGTGCAAATTCGAATCTCTTCTGGAAGAAATTCATAATTTTGTATTTTTCTGTCTGCCCGTAAACGAACAGAAATTACCACACGGTGGCCTATGGGCAATTATTTGTTATACAAGATTGCTCATAATCAAAAGAAACGCGCCGTCGAAATTAACTGAAATTTTAGAATTAACATTTTTAGTTTTTTTGTTTTTTTAATATTAAACAAAACATGTGGTGCTGGATTCACGAAATTCACCTTTAATTAAAAATTTTTAAGTTTTAAAAAGAGAGAAAAACAGGGTGAGAGAAATATTTCCGATAATGAATATGCAAAATGGAAAATTATTCCGTTTTATGCCTTAAACCTTTTGGCGATTCATTATGGTATTTAAAATGAACTTTTAAACCAGACGAATCATTCCCCGTTTTAAATACTAAGTACATTCCAGAATTATATTTAAAAAATGGTTGAACGTTGGCATAAATCACAAGATTTTCACCTCCTCGTGGTGTAACCCCGTAACGATATTTTCAGGTGAAATGATAATCAACTGAGGCCAAGTTAACACTTGTTGTCCTTTTTTAATTCACTCACTGTCGTTTTATTTAATCACTGTTGTCTTTTATTCTCACTGTATTTTAATTATGATCCCCGTCAGAGGACAATATCTGATGCCAGTGTGGCACACATGCCCTTATCAGGACAGGCATCACCAGATGTCAGTCAGGATGCATCTCAGTGCTCCAATTAAACGTGGAAAAAAGGGCCTCACTAGGGCTAAGCATAAACATAATCGAACACCTCACCCATACGCACAAAAGTCACTGCAATTCTCCTCCAAGAGATACACGCAACTAACAGTTCCATCCTGAACATCTACGGCTACACCCTAGCTGCACACACCGGAGGAGGCGCTACCCCATGGGAGTGCCCCTTTGCGTTAGTAAATCAGCCCAAATCGGAAAACAAAAACTGCAACCTCACCGGCAGACTCCACATGGAATGGGCCAAAGACCAAATTCAGGTTGTCATGTCACCAATGTATACAAGCCACCTAACCCATCGGCTCCAAGCAGAATGCCCTACCAATTATGGTGCACCTTACATTTATGCTGGCGACTTAATAGCCATAGCATTACATGGGGTACAGGAAAACCAACCCTTGATGGAGCTACTCTAGAGGACTAGGCCTCCCTCAAAATACGGTGTACTAATATTTTTGCACGACCCCAAAGCAACAGACACTTTCAACTCTGGTAGTTGGAATACGTCTACAAACCCGACCCTTGCTTTGCAAACATGGAAACCATATCCATTCCCGTACTGTTCTCGACCGCTTTCCGAGTCCCAACACAGACCATCAATGTCGCTCAGGAGAAGCCTAGCTAAGCCTGTACCAACAAAGCCAGTGAAAAGGTGGAACTTCCGCAAGGCAGACTGGGACCCGTTATTCAAGAAACCTGGTGGATACAGAAGAAGTGCCCAAACTCCCGACACCAACCTCCTCCAACCTGGCCAATTCTTACACAGCACTGTGCCCACTCTTCAACATAGCAAAGAAGACCATCCACGTGGCTGCCGGCGCATTTATATCCCATCTTGGGATGAGAATTGTGACACATCCTTTACAATGATTTCCTTAATTCTGAAAACCGGGTAGAAGCTGTCATTCCAAGGCTCAGGATCTGGACAAACTGCTTGGACAGGAAACGGCACGTGAGCGCTGGGAGGAGACGGTTCTCAGGAATCGATTTGCACCCACTCTAGCAGGAAGCCTGGAAGACTTATAAACCGTCTCACCGTGAAGAAGAATTTCCACAACCATCGAAATGTCCAGTGACTGCAACTCAATTGCTGAGCCAACTCCTGGCAAACGGTCGTTTCAAGAACATTGATACGGATCACACTCGCTCTGTCAAAAAAAGAGACACCAAAATTCGCCGAGCCCTGGCGTGGACGGGTCACTTTCAACACCTCTCACTAGATGAGCTTACCCTATGCTACTCAGCCAACTAAAGAGTGGAAAAGGCCAGGGGCCTGATAACATAACAGCAAAGTTCTTGATTGCAAGCGGACCCAACGGTGTCTAGATTGTGTCCAGGAGTTCTAAACAAGTTGACCTCACCACCAGTCCTTACCAAGATATGGAGGAAGAGTTACTATCATCGCACTCCCTAAACCCAAACAAGCCTGTCGACAACCCTAAGAAACTATCGCCCAAATATCACTACTGTGGTTTACTTCCAAACTCCTTGAGAGGATGATTCTGGCTCGGCTGGAGGGGGGGGGGGGGGGGCCGTCGTCGAACCCCATATGCATGACGAACAAGCAGGGATTTCGCCGTGGCGGAAGCACTGTCCACAGATTGTAAAACCACAAATGAATTGAGGAAAAGACTTTGTGAAAGCGCCGTAAGGCAGGCGTCATCATGATGGACCTTACTGCAGCGTTCGACACCGTGTGGCACCAGGGCATGGCACTCAAGATTCTCAGGACCCTCACGGCTCGTTCCTGTACCATTCAGATTAATCATGCTTGCAAGCTGTAGCTTTATTCTCAAGACCAGTGAAGGACAGAGGTAGTAGCCTGCGTCGTCTGAGGAACGGAAGTACCACAAGGGATCATGTACTGCCTCCTATGTGTCTTCAACTTGTATATCAGCGACTTACCTCAAACAAACATCTAGACAATATGGCTACGCCGAACGATCTGCCCTCCTCCATTCGAGACAGCACACTGGACAGAAGTAGAAAGCACACTTTACTACAGCCATGGCCTACTTGCAGCATATCTGAGGACCTGGAGACTGAAGCTGAGTGAAGCCAAGGACCACCGCTACTGCCTTCCACCTCAACACCAAAGAGGCTCTCGTCAGCTCAAATCAAACCTAAATGAGGGCTCTCCATCTACAATCCTACACCAAACCTACCTGGGAGTCAAGCTTGACTGGCAGCTTACATACAGGCAGTACCTCGAGTCAGTATGCGCCAAGGTATCTTTCGAGGAATAACCTTCCTGTTGCCGACTTGATGGATCTTCATGTGGTGCCAGCCCAACGGACCCTACGCACCACTGCCTGGGCTCTGGTCTACAGCAATGCTGAATATGCCGCCACAGCATGGGGCAACAGCTCGCACACAACAGAAGCTGATACTGTACTCAACGAGACAATGAGAATCATTACTGGCTGCCTCCGTCCTACTTCGTCTGAATTCCTACCAGTGCTTTCAGCATTGCACCTGCAGCACTTCGGAGAGAACACCACACGCACAAACTAGTGCATAAGGCCCCTGTGGACCAACAAGCACCTGCCTGCCTAACACCTCAAGAATAACAACTCGGTAGACAGAGACTACGCTCTCGCAGACCTTTCTGCCGACACGACGCTTAAATCTCCAGTTCCCAATTCAAACATTTACAGACATGGAATCTGCATGGTTGATACTCCAAGGACCAGAACAATTTCTCTATCACACCTAAGACAGAACTACCACCTGGCAGCAATCTCACACGCCTAAGAAATAGGTCACCTTAAACCGGATTCGCACAGGATTCAGTCGTTTCAACAGCAACAGCACCGATGGGGGATGAGGCCATCGCCAGCCTGCCAATGTGGCTATCCATCACAGGGATGCGGATCACATTCTCAATGTAGTGCACCTACCGTTTCGTCCGCCGGGTGGACATAGATTTCGCTAACCCCAACCAACAACAGTGACGTTGGCTCCAACGCTTACAAACATGTTAGCTGCTGCCTCATACGCAAGAGAAGAATCACACCAAAATTGCCAACAAACCCAACTTTGGTAAATAAGAAAGGAAGTTAGGAGAAAAGCTAAGTAAAGGGTCAGGCTTATTTTATGATCATTGGGCTAAAGTGGATTTTCTTAAATGTTGACCGATATTGACCTTGTTGTTTGTGTGTTTGTTTGATCTGATCCTCCCAATGCGAAAATCGGCAAAATAGGCAAAGCTCCAAGCATAAATCACGCCGGAGCCTACCAGTCAACAAGCAAATACGAAACAAATTCATTTGGCGTCAGCTCCAGAACACAAGAAAAATCATTTGGCTCTTTTATCACACCAAAAGCCAACTCTGATAGATTTTTTCCTAGAGTAATTAAAGCAATATTTCTTTTAGCACCTTTTTGAAGAGGCGCCCCAATGTTTCAAAAAAATTTTTGCGATTTGTGCCACAGTGGTGTCTGGGAATTGATACTAAGCCATACCTGTGAACGATAAAAAGCTCAAACATGTGTAGTTGCTCAAAAGAAAGGAATTTGTAATAATATCGGGGGGAAAAGATTCTCCGATACATTCAATATCTACGTGGAAACCCCAAATTTATATCCTTCCTGTGCGAAATTGAGCAATCTCACTAATAACCATTATATTTGATCCGGTGGCCCAGCAGGAACAGCTGTGATCGATGAGTAAGGATACGTAGATGCACAAAATTATATGGAGGAGATGATCAAAAATTGGCGTTCCAGAGCCGTTGACTTATCTATCGGGGGATCCCGCATATTAATTACAAAAATTCCTCTTTATAGCAAAATACGCATTTTGAGCTAACGTTTAGCAGGATAGTTACTGGCAATTACCAAACACAAACTATGCGAAAGAAATCGCAAACAACTTTGAAAAAGTTAGGGCCGCCCTTCAAAAAAATGTGCAGTATGCTTTACACGAATAGCTGCCTTAGCGAGTAACAAATTCCATCTCTCAAACAACAACCTTACCGATAACAAATAGAATTGTTGAATGTAGTCGAGGTTATCTACGGAGGGGAGGGGTGCGTGCACCCCCCCCCCCCCCGAATCTATATCCAAACCAAACCTTTTTTTGGCTTGCTCGTTTTATGGTCCTATTAACAATTTGTGTTAAACAACAACAAAATAATGGCACATTTGGCCAAAAATTCAAGGATGGGTCCAAAATGGCGCCAAAAATGAAATTAGAATTGTTAGAAAATGATGTAAACATCCAAAATGTGTCAAATTGGCAAAAATTATAAAAAAAAAAACGCTCAAAATTAATATCATATTATTTTAAAAAATCCAAGATGGCGTCCCCCTAAATGGTTGCCAAAATGGAGTAAAATCATAAAAAAATGGGTAAATCCAATGTGTGTCCAAATGGAAAACAATATACAGAATTTGGAGTTCTAATCATTAAGTAGTAAATTTTCCAGTACTGGATTTTACCCTCTATTTTATAAAATCCAAGTGATGGCGTCCAAATGGCTGCCAAAATGGGTTGTTTTTTAAAATCATAGAAAAATTGTATTAACATCCAAAAAAGGTGTTCAATTGAAAAATACTCATTGAATTGGTTCTAATCATGTAGTAAAACTTCCCATTACTTGATTGATCCATTAAAAACAAAATCCAAGATGGTGTCCAAAATCGGCCGCCAAAGGGGTAAAATCATAGAAAATGGTTTGTTTATATCATATCACAGAAGGTCATATAAAAAAAAATAAAATCATGGAATTGGTTCCTGCCATTAGTAATTTACCCATATCTTTTTTCTCTTCATTTAAAAAAACATAGAAATTACATATAAACACACACAAACTGTGTTAGAAGCATAAACTATTCATTTAAATTAAAGACCCTAATGACCTTGTACGTGGACCTTCAAAAATTTTGGCAATTCCCAAAACAAAAATCACCTTCCCTACAAGTTTCAGTCCATTACACCAACAATTTCCCCCATTTGACTTCATTTGACCTGAATGACCCTGATGACCTTTAATCCCCTAACCAATAAAACCTGGGTCTTCAGACGTCAAGAGGCACCCACCCACCAAGTTTCAGGAACGTGCGGCCCTCGGTCTCCGAGATAACCAACGTGTGTTAACCTCATGTTGACCTTTACCGACTCCTGATGACCTTGTCGTGACCTTCAAAATTTTTCGGCCCATACAAAAAATCACCCCACCCCTCCAAGTTTTCAGTCCATCGACCCCGTTTACCCCATTTGACCTTTTTTGACCTTGAATTGACCGTCACGATTGACCTCTTGACCACTAACCAATACTCCAAACTTGATCTTCGTTCGGTCAAGGGGCACCCCGCCCACCACAGTTCCAGGAAACGTGCAACCCTTGATCTCCAAGAAAATAGGCGCGGTCCATTTGAACTCTTTTGACCTCGAAGGACCCCCGATGACCTTTGATCCACTAACGAATCAAATCGGTCTTCGTTCGGTCAAGGGGCACCCCGCCCACCAAGGCAGGACCGTGCGACCTCGGTCTCCGAGAAAGAAAAATAGAGCGGTCAGACACACAGCACGACAGATAGACAGACAGACAGACAGACAGACCACCGGGTATTAATATATTAGATGAGGATTTCGAGTCAATTAGTGCTTAAAGACTGGGTAGTTGCTAAGTGGCCGCCAACGTATGCCAAATAATACAAATCTTTGTTATCTTAAGTATTTAAGGGCGGGTAATTTGGAATATTTGATGGTGAAGAAAAATGGTTCTAAAGTTACATATATCAATTGTCTATACCGTTTAATATCAAACTATGCTATAAAACTTTCATTAAGTACCTGAACTGATTCATGCAATTATCAGTACTTCGGCAACGAGTTCCAGCTAAGAAAATCAGGCAAAAGCATAAATGGTACTAAATGGACATTTTAAAAAGCTATTGACCACTGCCTATCAAATATACTAGCAACATTTCAGTATCCTCGGAAGCACTTGAGTTGATTCATACAATTGAATTGCTAGTAAACATGTGTCATATAATACAGTGTCCGTGTGACTGAGTTTCCTACCACCCATCTCTCTACTGTATTCTCCAGTGAGTGCTATATGCATCATTTGTTTCAGCACTGTGCCCAAATAGCCTCGTCTACAAGGTCACGGTTTATTCCGTATACATGTTGCTATGGTAGCTAGGACACTCTCTCATGGGGGACACTCAGTTTCTTTACACAGGTGTGGCAGGAGATATAGTCCTCCGGGCTCACAGTCCGGGAACAATGGTGAACAATAGGCACTATGAGCTAATAAAATCTCAATTCCCATGGCACAGTTCAATAGCTTTCATTCACCAGTGTATTGAGCAAATACACACTCTGGATTTTAGTATGATTTATGATACCCAGAACATACATAGTCAGCTGCTGTTAACATGTTCCCATCCAAGGCTAATGAACTGAGCCCTTAGTAGATGAGCATGCCTTACCTCATAGTGAGGGTAATCGATTCAGTTGACTCTTCACGTAACATTAGTTTCACGCTTTATTCCGTTGTCGTCTATGGAGCCCGGACTATGAATCCTGCCGGACCATATCTCCTTTCACACCGGCATAGTTCGGGCTGATAGGGAATTTTTGGTTCAGTTTCTTCCAAAAGCATCACATTTGGCCCAGATGTTGCCTACCATACTTTTTTATTTCTGATGGACGCCAAGAAGGGCGCCTCCTGGAGCCGTCCAACATGGTCGCCACCGGAATTATAAAAAGGTTAGAATAATGATACATCTTTTTAGGGTTTGGGGGTTGGAGATTCAGATATGATGTCAACTTCATCATTTTAAAGCCGCCATATTGAACAAATTCAAGATGGCCGCCGCCGGAATTATAATTCTAATTAGGATCATAAATGATACATACAAAATGCCCTGAAAAATGATAATGTGTTCGCCTATTTATCAATAAAAATAAGCAGACAGAGTATATAATTATGTTGATGTTTAAGAAAATTATTCAAAATAATGTTGAAATGAATATAATGTAATTAAAGAAAACATAATCGCCCACATCAAACAAAGCTGGATTCACGAAATGTCACTTGGCAAAAAGTGTCACACGAAATTGGTTCAAATTGCCAAAGAGCATGTAATTGTTAAGTGCCCAGCTGCTGACCAGGTTGAATTGCAGACTATACGAGTCTGTGATTCTACAGTTACCAAAATATTATAGGCATGCGTTGCTACCAAATAAAACTTTTAAACAAGAATAAGAATCACACATGTCCGCTGTCACAGACAGACACACATAGATATCCATAAAATAAATGTATACCACCAACTTTTGTGGCGGGGGGGGTTATATATTATGGTTATTATGAAAAAAAAACCTTTTACAACAGGAAATAATCCATCTCAACTTGGATTTACGGGACTATCTGTGTCTTAGCTGTGAAACTCCTGTTATCTAAAAAAAAAAACGCCAACGTAAAACAGTGTATAACCAGACTTTTTTGGGGGGCCAGAATTAAGGGGTGGATGAAGGTAGGCAGGCCTATAGGGACCAATATAATTTGGAGGCATCACACTTAAGTTAAAAAAAACTCATTTTGCAAAGTGACCAAAAATTACTGTTAACACTACCAATATATTACATTTCCTGTTGGGGGGGGGGGGGGAGCTGTTTAAGAACTAAATACTACAAAGTTTTAAACAATGTGAAGTACGGTATTTAAAAAGGTGTACATCCACTAATTGGTTCAATCATTTTCAGCTGCAAATCAAATGGTTTCTCTCCAAGGTTGTCAATTTTTCCAAATGAAACAAACTGGTTTTAACCGTATTTAACTGGTTTTCAACTGGTTTTTAACTGGTTCTGGTCCCATGCGATAAGACCTAAAACACTGGGTTTGAATTTTGACCTGAGTGCCATATTTTTAGAATTATAAAGGCAAAATGCCCATTAGTATCAATTAAGTGTGGGATGTACAATCTGCACGCACAGCGCCATCTTTTAGTTATATCAGCTACAAGGCTCTACAATTAGCATGATTGGTAAAAGTCTTGTCGGTTCCTTGGGACCACATCTCAATACGCAACCCCAGGTCTTTATATGCGAGATGTTTGAACTATTGTTCAGGTCAGGTGTTTCGTTCAAAAAGTGCTTCATTTTATGCCCTAACATGCTCAAATTTTGAACACTCTTGCACAACAATGGATGAGTATTTATGCCCAACCTATACAGTGATCATTATTTTGCATGAGTGTATACAAATTAGATACTTAGTTCATTTCACATAATAACTTCATTTGGTTTGTATTATTCCCGTTAACGCCATAATCGTTCCTTTTTTCAAATTCCAAAATGCCCATTTTGTCTCTAAATTGCTAGTGTTAGGTCATATCAACACCTTATATCACTGTTCTTTGTGAAAAAGAGCATTTTAAAGTGGTCCATTTACGACTGTTTCTATATAGACCTAAAAAATCGGGATCCCAGACTTTTATTAGTAAACAAAGCATAAAAGGTCATCATTTCCTTTGACAAATACTCGTGTTCCCGCTTGCCCACTTAAAGGGGTTTTTAATACAACAATTTCCAATACAACAGTGCAAAAAATGGACTTTGATGAAAAATAGGGTCAATTTGTTTACATTTTGAGAAATCGTGAGAGTGGCTTTAACTTTAATACCTAGAGATGTTTCAAAGGTGTCAAAATCTGCTTGAACCCAGTGTGGTATCTCTCCTACTTAATTTACAAAGAAATCTTTCCCAATTAAGGAGTCTTATATACTTTTGCAAAATTGCAAAGGAAAGCAATGTCTCCAATCATTTTTATCTTGATTATTGGATAATTTGCAGACCCTATGCATTTTTTACTCTGGGGGTGGGAAGGCGATGATCATTGATGTTAACATCATTGGGTCACAAAGGACAATTGAAACCAAAACTGTAGAAAAATAGCAGCCGGTGTAAAAGGAGATATGGTCCGCCCAGAGCCATAGTCTGGGCTCCATAGACGACACGGAATAAATCCACCCCGGGTAAATAATTATAGTCCACCGTTCTCATAGTCTGGCTACAATGGCTGGCGTACCCAGAGGGAGGCAGGGGGCAGCTGCCACCCCTGTGGGGAATCTTCCTACCCCCCTTTCCCCCTGAGTTGTACATAGGCCATATACTATACTAACAAATTTAATATATGCTTGCCCCCAGGCCTAAAAATATATGTGCCCCCCCCCCTTTTGCCCACCCCCCCCCCCCGAAAAAAGAGCTGGTTATGCCACAATGGTAAAGAATATGACACTCAATAGAGTTGACTCTTCACGCAATGTTAGTTTGCGCTTCATTCCGTTATCGTCTATGGAGCCAGGACTGTGGCTCCCGCGGACTATAGATGTTTTTTCACCCGGCACCCCCTCAATTTGGAATGAAGGTACAGCGCTTTCTCAATGATACTGGTGTATATACTTCATAATATTCCACGAACTATTGGTATATTAAAGGCCCGCTCAGAGATTTCGAAATATAATTTTTGCATAGTTTATTTTAAAATAGTCATCTAGTACTAAAGATAGTCGCCTAAAATGCTTCATTCCAAAGTTAGAGATGATCGATTTTTCATTCAGTAGTAAGTAAGTGTAGTAACTCAAAAGTAAAAATAACAAACACATAAAAATATTAAAAAAAAATCCGGATTTTCTATTTGAAGGACTCTGATTTGAGCTTAGATATGTCACACCAGTTTTGGTTTGATTAGTCTATGGATAAGCATATGTATATGCATACAAAGTGATTGTTTGAATTTGAGTGCCGCCCTCATCGGGAAATACATGTATCGTAAGTGGAAAAGTCCTTTACCCAGGTGACACTTGACTATTTCCCTTCAACTTCATCCCCACAATCTCATCCTCAGAGTCAAAGTCTAGTGAGGTGTAATAAAACAAATACTACTGCACGGTTTATGTTTGGAAAATTGGGCATTGATTTTTTCCTCAGTACTGGTTAAAGTGCTTCCACCTTTCTAACCAAAACCAACATAGGTAATATTATTCATAAATGGCAAAACATTTCCAGGAATTTTACCTTATATGGAAAGTTACAAGGTCAATCTTTCTTCTTTATTCCTTTTCTTTTGAAGACCAGTTGAATGTTCAGGTATTACATCGCTTATTCATGTTTGACGGATATCAGTGTTGATGACAAACAACAAGCATGCTTGGGTAAATATTAATAACGGGCTGCCATGTGTGATAATTTAGAACACTGTGTGTGTATGTGTTTGGGTGGGGGTCAGAGGTGATCAAAAAATAACTTAACAGGTTTGTTTCTTTAGAAAAAAAAACAATGTTGCATTTTGTGATCCTAGCACCATCATTTTTGTTAAGACTCGCTATAAATATCCGGCAATTTCTAAAATGTTGGTTGGTTCTGTTGGTGGGTTTGGTTCATTTCACTGTGTCCCAAAAGGCACTGTTGTTATTTCTATCCGTTTATGACAGAAAATACAAAATTATGAATTTCTTCCCAAGTAGATTGAACCTATGTTAAGATTAGGCACAGCCAAGCTGTTCGGATACAAAAAATACAGCAAGTAAACTTGCGTCATCCCCTGGCAAGATGGCAGTCTGGAACAGGACCTCAGATGACCTTTGACATTGGTCCAGAACCTTTTGACATCATCCACATATGAAGGATATCAGAGACAAATATCGGGGGTTACTCAAATTGTTTGGACGGGGATGTGCGGCTGCATGAGGATTCAAAATCCTTAATCCCATTGGTATTTTCCACGGGCATTTTGGTTGAAAAGGGACCCATTTGACAGGATTTGGCTTCAAATACAAAAAATAAACCAAAAAAACCCTTTTAAAAAGTTATGGGCTTGTGCACACCCAAAAAGTGCTTTTTTAACTATGTTTTCAGGCAAGATTTTCTCATGAAAAGATGGCCTGTGTCTAAGGATTTCTCACGAAAAGTATACTTTTAATATGCAAGCCTCCAAGGGGTCTTGACCATAGGACATACCTGTACTCCGGGGTGGGGGTACTGAACTCAAATAACCATACGGGGTCCTGCCACAGACATCGGTTCTCTTTTGTCGTCCTGCTGTATCATGAACGACCCTTTCTTGTGTCAATTTTGGTATAGCATGGGAATTATTTCCAAATTTTATATATAATTTGTGGGAAATTAATCAAAATTTCCTCAATTTCAAACCAATATTTTCTAAAAATTGTTGAAAAATTAGTCCAAATTCGCTCAATTGATATTTTTAGGAAAATATGGCAAATTTGTGTTGAATCTGGTCCAAAATCTGTATTATTGGTATAGCTATGGGTCCTTTTAAGCAAAAATTGGTATAGTGTATGGGTCCTACTTCCAGACTCTTGGAGGCACATGTCCCTACCCAAACCTTACCTGAAACCAGTGGCATACCGGGCCTCCCGCTCCTGAGGGGCAATTTTCCCTCTTAGGGGGGTCAAAGGCCATTTTTCCGGGGGGGGGGGGGGGACTGTCGAGGGCTAAAAAACGGCTGATTTAGCATGATTTTGCAAATTTTTGTCCCGGTCAAAGTCGTCAGGGGGGCAACCTGCCCCCCTGCCCCCCCCCCCGCCTGTTACGCCACAGCCTGAAACCGGGCCCCTGAACCTGTACTGCCATTTCAGGTGAGTGATGTTCAATCCTTAATCAAAATGAGACAATGTGATAAGGTGTAAGGGTTTCTTGCCTATTAAACAATTATTTATTAATACTTTATCTACAAGTGTAAGTCAAGCACAAGATGACACTACATTTGATCTGTAAATTATTACAATTACTACTACACTCATTTCATTCTCAACATGCTCTTTGTAAAGTTTTACAGATTATACTTCCATAATAGCTAACCAACAATATGATTGTCATAAAAATAAAGTGAATAGATTTACAAAAAAAATAGTTCATGGGTAAGTTTTTATTCCCCCTACTAACTTCTACTATGAAGGACCTTTAATTTTTTTTTAAAAATAGGCAAGCCCTCAGCTTTCACTGTCTTCTGTACTTTTTAACATTTAGGTAGCAGTCAAAATTCTAAGGAAAGAAATAAACAAATTTAGGTCCTTCATAGGCGGACTTAGTCCTGAACTAAGCGTTGAACCAGGACTAAGTTCTATGTGAATACAGGCTAAGAGGTTTTGTTCTCAAAGGCTTCTCAACTTTTTATTGTGACGCCCTTCATGAGAACATTATTATGAAAGGATTTTCTTTAAAAAGTGGGGTATTTGGAAATTATTCTTTGATATATTGGGTCTGGGATAGTGATGCGATCAGCAAATGAGTTCTGAAGTCGGTTCAGATTCATTTTGTTCTTTTTCCATGTAACTGTATGACATCATTTAAAAAGGCTACATTGCTGAAACCCCCATTGAAATTAATCAACTAATTCCAAAGATATAATCAGTTAAGTTGAAGGGTGTGGCCCCCAAAAAACAATAGGAAAACAAAGACATTTTCTCCTTTGTTTGGCGATATCTTAAAATCAATATTTGCGACTTCCGACTCATTTTGCTTGATCAAAAACATTTATGATCATAAAATGGATATGTTTTATTTTACTGAAATTGCACCATTTTAGAGAATGACCATTGCAGGGTTGAACACAAAATTGTTTGCAATTAAGTTCCAAGTAGATTCTGAAGATGAAAGTACCATCAGTTCAACTACCCTTTCAACCCTAGTAGAGTCTATATCCCATATTGTCGACAGGGCCATTTGCAGGATTTATTTTTTTTTTGGGGGGGGGTGTGAGACTCAAAAAAGTGGACCTTTTTTTGAAAAAGTGGACTTTTTGTTAAAAGTCGATTGAACTCCCTAAAATGGTCATTAGTTTAACTTTTGAACATTTCCACCAAACAGTGGATTTTCTTGTCAAAATTTAAAGAAAATAAAAAAATTATTTTTATCAAAAGATTCAAGCAAAAAAAGTGGACCTTTTTGCCCCTTTTGTGGAATTGGGGGGGGGGGTGACCCCCCGCACTCCCCCTGCGTACGGGCCTGTGTCTGAAGTATGAAGTGACAATGCGCGTGTATACCAATACCGCCTTTCAGTTGCAGTGCATATTTGCTTAACTAAGGTGCGCTTAACGTCGGTACAATTATTACTTTGTACTTTCGAGCCTGATAGAGTCTTTATAAAACATTTAAATCGGTCATTTTTTGAGATGGCTTCATTTGGGAAGCCACTTCACTTCAAAAACACTGACTAAGAATGGGCGTTTGGGACTCATTTGAAGCATTTTATGCTGATTCTGAATGTGTCAAGATATGCATTTTTTAAAAATTGGGGAAAATTCCACATTTGGAAGAGTACAAGACCAAATTTATGGACACCATTTTCTGTCTTATATCTGAAATGTATGGAATGTTGAGTACATTGTAAAAAAACATTTGCTCTATAGTTTACAACCACATTTAGAACATTGCTTTACTTTATACCAAAGGTATACACCTATAAAGAATAAGTAAAGTAACAACGTTTGAAATTTTACCACTTCAACATTCTTCAAATGTGAGAAAGTCAGAATCCGTGAAATAAAAAAAAATTAGTATACTTATTTTGAGCTGATACTGAAATATTTCAACAGTTTTGGGGGGGACTGAGATGAGTGTGTAAACTTTTGGCCTTTGCACCATTTGCCATTTGCAGTTAGATGCACTGGTATTGCAAGGTGGATTTCCTAAATATACCTGTGACACCGCTGATCTAAAAAAAATCACTCTAATTACACGTTTTAACACACAAGCATGATATCCATCTAGGAATACAACTGGCACCTTGGGATGCTGAAAACATGTCCCCTCTCTGAATATAAGCTACTACCTCTGAAAAAGTCCAGGTTAGGACCCTTAAAATTATTTACTAGTTTCTCGTAGCAAAGGCCTCTGAAAAGTGAGGAGGGCAGAGCCTTTTTATTACTTTTGTATTTTTTTTTTACAAAATGACACTAACATATTGCAGTTTTTTTCAAAATTGATATACCACCAACTTTCAGAAACATCAAAGAAAATGGTGAGCCATTTTTATTTTAAGTTTAGGACTAGACCCCCCCCCCCCCCAGCAGTCTCTAAAATCATGCGAAAGTGGCTGTAGTTGATTGTTTACACAATTAGGATATCATTCATCAAAATTTCAGAATTGAAAACACATTAATTTTAGAAAAGTGAAAAATAAAAAGTTTGACCTTATCCAAAAAAGTGAGGATGGATGGCTACGAGAATCTATTTTTTTTATGCGGCCTTATTCAGTATCATCTCAAATCCAGTCACTATGAGTTACAATATTCTCATCCACCAAGGACACAGTTCAGTGGGTTGTATTGTACATCCATTGACATCAACTGATCTTGTGTGATCTGGGTATCATAGATCATACCAAAAAACAGGGGGTATATTTTCTATAAATATATTGGTGAATGAAATCTACTGAACTGTGCCAAGGGAATTGAGATTTTACTAGCTCATAGTGAGTAGGTAATAGTTTCTTTCTGAAAGAAATAATTGTACCCAAAGTCATAATCCACCAACAAGGTACTATACACCATGGGAAGCAATAGAGGGCACCATTTTATTGTCCATCCCATAATAAGCCTTTACACAATTTTAACATTCTACAAATAAATAAGATGCAGCTGTCTAAGAATTGAATTAAAACCCCCAAAGTATAACCATTTTCTACATGTATCACTGATTGGCTCATACATGATAAAGCTATGATTAACCAATCAAAAGAGACAAATAGCATGCTCATGCAAATGAATTTTGTTCTTACCATGTCTCTGATTGGGTCACTCATAAGATTATATTGTAAATAACCAATTAAATATGCCAAGTAGTAACCGGCGGGTTAAAGGATAAACGAATTTTACAATTAGCATAAATGAATAAATTGCTCAGCGCAACAAAACACTTTGATTCGTTCAAAATTACCAACATTCGACCGACATAGAAAAGCAATACCAATTATATACAAAATCCAAGGTATATTTATAGATATAAAAGATGACAAAATAAAGTTGATAGTACTATAGAACGTAAAATATAGAAACCAGTAGGCGATGGATACTCTGTAAAATAATATCCCCTACTTGGAATGAATACTTTATCAAGAATCATGTCTTGGAAATTCAAATTATTAATTGATCTAAAAACAGATAAATCTAGTGTTGTTACAACCTAAGCTTTCCACAAAAGTTCGTGAATATAAAAAAGATTTTTTTCTGTTCCACAGAGCATACTATCTATGCACCATGCACTTATTAATGAAAAACATGCCACATTGACAGGTATATCATGATGATGCAATTATATATAAAAAAGATTTATTCATCAATTAACTGAGTAGTGTTACACACACACTGTATTGATGCAGCAGTCTTACGACCTTTGATGACTGGGGTTTAGGCAATAACCAGGGCCGTATGCAGGATTTATTTTGGGGGGTGCGGGACTTCAAAAAGTGGACTTTTTTTGAAAAAGTGGACTTTTTTGACCTAACCCCCCTAAAATGGTCCTTTTTTTGGACTTTTTGACAATTTCACCACCAAAAAGTGGACTTTCTTGTCAATATTTCTCTAAATTTGGCCCTTTTTATCAAAAAATTCATCAAAAGGTGAACCTTTTTTCCCTTTTGTGGAATTTGGGGGGGGGGTGCAACCGCACCCCCCGCACCCCCCCTGCGTACGGGCCTGGCAATAACAATAGCAAAAACAGTTGTGAAAGACTAAGAGATTTAATAATTGTAATAACGCTAATGGGCCGTGCATCTCTAAGGGACCAAATTCTTAGAATTTCTTTCAATATTTTTAGTTTTGGAACATATCTTAACTGGAAAAATGTCATTCCAATTTGAACTGATAATTACACTTAGTAACTGCATGGGATCATATAATTTGTGCTTGTAATATTCGGTGGGTTGTCCTTATATAATCCATTGGAAGTAACTATGATTTATCAAGTTTCACCTTAAGACCTGAATAACTCTGAAACATTTAGATTTTCAATAACTTTTATGAAAGAGTTCATATCTTTCAGGTGCAGAGTAGTATCATCTGCATATGAACTTTGTATTAACATTTATATTGTTTAATCTCCATGTTTTCTTATAGCAATGTTAAAAATATCACAACACAAGATATACAAAAGTGGACCGAGTGGACAACCTTGACAAAAACCACAAAAAACATTGCAAAATTCAGAACAGAGGATGTAATAACATTATAGAAAAATAGAACCTTGTGATCAGGTCATCCGCAAAATTAATTAATTTTAATGACTTATTGTAAAAAGGACCATTCAATTTTATCAAATACCTTTTCAAACTCAAACACATTAAAGAAGCCAATTACTATCATTCACATAATCTACAACATCTGTATACACCTTTAAGCTATTCTAACAATGTCTCTGATTGGCTTGTTACATCAAAAGACACTATGGATAACCAATCAAATCAGTTAATAGTGCCCAGGGGATTTAAGATAAGAAATTTTACATGAGGAATAAATACATGACTGCTCACTATAAAAAATACTTTGATTTCCATAAAAAAAATTACCACACAAGATAAGCATAGAAATCAATCCAAATTGAATACAATCCCAAGGTATAAATTGAACAAAATAAAAGTTTTATTTAGTTCAATTCTCGTATTATTTTTGGATAAAATAACAAATTTAGGTATTTTGACATTGATGATTGTGAGTCATTTGGCAAAATTAAATATGGGAGTTGCACCAATTCATTTAATATGAAACAGCCCACGATAACTTTGTTGATGAAAAACAGATTTTGATGTTGAAGCTTTTGTTTAAAAATATTATCACACTAGACAATGTACACATAAACTCAACTATCATCTTATGGGAATTCAGCATATTGGGATTGGGAACATTTCTTTTAGAATGTAACTGCTTAGTCAAGACAAGCTTAAACAGTTCTTTAACTTTGAAATTTTAACTACTTAGTTCTCCAGGCAGACAAGAATGAAGTTTTTTTTATTAATCCTTTCCTGGAAATGACCAGTGCACACATGTGTTGAAAAGAAACCCATGGGCGCTTGGCCGGATTCAAACTGGCAACCTCCGTATTACTAGCACGGTTGTCGGTTCGAATCCAGCTAAGCACAAATGGGTTTTTTCAATACATGCGTGCACTGGTCATTTTGAGGAAAACAATAAAAAAAATCAGTTCTTTAAACTTATTTTTTGTGTGCAAAGTTTATTTCGGTATAGACCATTCTTATTCCCATACCAAACCAAAGAGGATAAATTGCTTTGCTGAGTTTCTCTCCAATAATTAGAGAATAAGAATGAGTCACAGTTTGCTTATCATGCAATAAACAAATGGCACTGGCAGTATTGTGTCTGTGAGGTTCCAACCAGTGGTGGGTCCAGAATCATCAGAGTGGGCACGCAAGAAGAGTTAAAACTGTATTATCAGCAAGCAGAGTTTGTCATTCTCAGAAATCTTTACTCTTATGTGACTTTTTGTATTGAGTGGACTAACAAAAGTAATTCCTATCTATACAAAGTAAGGTCAGGTTTTCTTTGAGGGCTTGCAACTGGTATCCTGGTAATTAGTACTACCTGTCCCAGGGCTGGGTTGTCAGTGAATAAACCGTCACCCCCATCAGGTTTCTAAGGAAATCTGATGAAGAGGGTAGCTGGTTACCCTGGAAGAACTAAAAAGAAGATGTACCTACAAGGGCATCAGCTATGGAGAGCTAATGGTGGGCATCCAGCACATTGATGTCATGAAGGCATCTAGTCAGTTATCTTTTGCTTCAATAAATCCTCATGCAGCAGCAGCAGAAAATATCAGAATTGTTCCCCCTCCTTGCCACATTTATCAAAATTCTTCGCCAAAATTTAACATTGGTTCCAATCACCTAAGCATCAAATTCTTCCCCAAATGACCATATAGACAAAACCTATTCCCCCACCTCGGGGACAAATAACAGAATAGACACCCCTGTGCAGCAGGAGATTGCTGTGAATGTGAGGTGAATCCAGCCACCCCCATTAGCTGGGACAAAAACAGATTTAAAACTTTGGTTTACTACTATACTACTACTGCTTCATGTGTACTTTTACATTTTTGTAAACTCTCAGTTTTAAACATTTGGGGATCCTAGATCTGCCACTAATTCCAACCTTTGCTCCTTCTGAGAATGGTTTATATTTTATCAAAATGTATTGATATTTAGATAAGGCACAAAACTGATAGCCAAAGGCACTGGACAGTACAAAAACACTTGCTTCATTCCTGTCACAACTTGAGTGTAATAAGAAATTGCTATTCATAAATGTACACACAAAATATAATGCACACCATATGAAGTGACGTCTGAATTAGATATTTTATAGGTTTTATTCGTGCACTTTTTGCACTAACTTCAGAATCAAACTTTAAGAGCCTGTCAAAATAATTCTGACCCATACGGTCGTATGTGAGGCTCTTTGAAACCAAACACTATCAAACTGTTAAATTGTAAAATCACAAACAAAATTACGTCTTCAAAAGAAATATCTGTCTATAACCGCTTTGAAAAAAAAAAAAAATGTGTCAAAGATGCTTTGCTGAAAAGATTGGTTTTTCTTCAACCAAAGGAGTTTAGCACACGTATTATCTCCCTTAAAAGAAATAAATGCACTAATCTTATTTCTAAAACACTGAATTAATACACCAGTATAAATATATAACTGGTATTTTAAACTTTGTTGTCAGTTGCATTAAACCACAAAATCATTCAATATTTTTTTTAAATAAGATTTATTTCATAAGACAAAATACCAGTAATGATGCGCTTCTTTACTAAGAGTATTGAAGCTTAAGCACTATCATTGATCACCCGAAAGAGTCAAATTTTGAAATTTGCATGAATAGATTCAAAAATTGAAGGCTAAGTCCTCTAGAATTCTCTAAGTTATTTTCACAACTGCGAAATTGACATAAAAGTAGTAAACAGCAGTGTCAAAGATTTGAATTTCCCTTGAATTTACTTGTTGTAGTAAGTGGCCGAACGGACAGCAGTAATAACTGAAATATTTTGTGCTTATATTTGCTTTTCTTATAACTTGTAGGGTATGTTAGCATACCTATTCTTGTTACACAGACATGCAAATTTTTTTTTTTTGATATTTTTTCCGATTTTTTCTGATTTCACAAAACCATTGATAGTGCCAATGGCGTACCAGAGGGGGGGGCAGAGGAAGAAGAGACAGGAAGGGGGGGGGAGACGTGCCCCCCCGACCGCGTGTTTTTTCGGTAACCTATTTTCCGTCGGTACACATTTGTCTAAAAGCTTTTTCTTTGATGGCGTTGTGCGTGATCTTTAATACAGAGAGCTCCATAAGACTTCGTTTACTACTATCACCTGTTTAGGCAATGGATATTACTATACTAACTACTAGGACTACTTTGCGTTTGTGTTTTGTGATGATGTTTACATCTCGACCCCCTCCTCCCCCCCTTCAGATTTTCGAGACGCGGTAAAAAAAATCTGGGTCAAAAACCGGGCGAGCGTAGCGAGCCGTTAAAAAATTTGTTTGTCGGTACAATACAACGCGTCGGTACATTCATAAATCTATGCCCCCTCGTCAACAAAATCCTGGCTACTCCCCTGGATAGTGGGCCTTTAAGATCTCTTCATTGAAATTCTTACTATAGTCATGGTAAACATGATCTAATGTCACTGATATAATACCATATATTGCCATTGACACAGTAATGAAAGACACAATATAAGACTTGAAAGACATTATCTCATCTGAGGTATATCACTCTGCATTTTACACCATCTTTCCAAATAAATGAAAGCGTGTGTGATGAATTAACTTAAATTCAAACCTTATCTACAGGTGACCAAAAAATTCAGCCCATGGCCTCATATTAGCATTGTCCATGGGCTAATTTTTTTTGGTCACCTATATGATTTTGGCATCTCCTAAAATGTGACTATTTTGCACATGTTGTGGTATCAGAAATGTCATTCTATGTTAAGGGGCTTGATGTTTTTACATGTAAGTGGTATTGATTGGGTTAAAAAAAAACTAATCCCCTTTTTTCGTACATTAGCAGTCAAGAACAATCTAACAAATCTACTTCAGCAAGATAGAGGTTGGGGTGGAGGGTTTGCCCCTCTTTTCAAATGAAGGTGTCAAGTGATTACTCCAGTACTCTCAGCCCGAGTAGGCCTACCCATGCATGGTCATGAGCAGCATTGCCGGCACCGGGCGGCTGCAGGTTACAGCATTTAAAACTTGAGGAGACTTTCCCCCCCCCCTTCCCAGCAGGAACATAAGCCTAAACAGGACCAAATGTCCAAAGAGGTTATTAGAAGTCAAACTCTGTGATTCTTTTGACCGGAGTATGAAGGCAATCAGTCCGATAATGTCCCAAGTAAGGCAAACACAAGCTTGAAAAAGCGAGGGGGTTAACAGATTTTTTACAATCAATGCAATGGATAAAAGCAGAACAAGATATTCTTTGATATGACCTTTGACTAGAGATCTAATAGCTCATCCCATCAAGCTACAAGTACTAGTCTTGACTAACAAGTTTTTTTTGGTACAGAGTCAGGGAACATTGGATGAGGGATATGGATATGGGCAGTCACAGCAATGCTGCTAAAGCTGCCAGCATTATGATAAAAATGCAAAGTTGAGTACACCAAGTGGCACCTTAAGTTTTTGACCACCACCACCATGCTCCACCACAGGTCTCCCTCACTACCCTCAAAGGGAAGCTATTAATTTTTCTTTATCTTTTTTTGGACTAGATTTTTTTCCCTCTAACCTTAAAAAATAATTAAAATTTTATATAATTTAAAAGAGGCAGCGATTTCAAACCCGAAATTCACTGTATCATGAGGTCCAGCTACCTAACCACAAGAACCATCGGGATTGGTGTGGCAGATTTGCAATTCTACTCCTTGATAAATTTACGGAATAATCGCTACTGTTTTATTGTGCTTCAGCACCAATATAATAATAGCTCCGCTCTGGAAACGGTTGCCACAACCCTATGCTACATGTGCAGGAGTGGTGGGCAAAATCTCCACACTTTCCAACCAATGAAAAAATAAGTGCTTCTAATGGTAGTCCACCAATCCAAAATCATCCTCAATCGACTGATATAGGACCACATTTTCCTTTAATAGTCACTTTTTTTGGGGGGGAGGTAGGGATGAGAGGTCCTGATTTTGCAAAAGGCCCATTTTGGACTATATTCACCACCTCAAAAAATTCTGATTACAAACTCGTCAACAAGAATAATTTAAGCTTTCAGGAATGTTGTCGTGTTCTTTTCTAAGGCTTTGCAGGGTATGAATTTCCCTGTTCAAAAACTCTGTATGGTTTGGAAATTAAACTCCTTTTAAGATACACTGCGTCCATCATACAAATATTAAACGTGACCATCTAGATCGTTATGTATTTCATTCCCTTTGTCATTGACTTTCCCAACAAAATGATCTTTCCTGATATCCAGGTGACTAGCCTAAAATAGTTTTAATGGTATCAGTTCTATAGCGTACAAAACATCCCTGAATTAAACACACTACGACATCGTTTGTTATATGTTACAGATGAGCGCATATCACGGTTGTATAAATGTTTTGTTGGATGCACATTTTGATTTGACGCCACTGCATTGTATCTGTAAAACCCGTTCGACCCAAAAAAATCTGAAGACCATAAACTGTTCACACAAAGGGTTATATAGAACTAAGTTTAATAAATAGTCTCTCCAGACTTTAGATTACTGTAAGATAACCTTGAAGTGCATGTGTGTGTGAACACAGTTACTGTGGCTTTGAACTTGAACAAGAAATAGCATTAATTAGGGTCAAATTTGGTCTCAGAATATTGTGACCCTGAAAAAACAAAGTTGGTAACCTGATACTGTAAAAGTGGAAATTTTCGCGCTACATTAATTTTCGCGCTTTCGCGCACTGCTGAGCTAGCGCGAATTAAAAACTCGCGAAAATGTTTATTTTGTGTGTAGGTCTTTGTAGGATAGCTGAAAAGAGCGAATTTAAAAACAAGCAAAAATGTTAAAAATTACAGAAACGCGAAAAATTACACGCGCGAAAATTATCACTTTTACAGTATGTAGAAAACAGAGAAATATTGGATGTCCCAAAGATTGAATACTTGCAAAACATTTTGGTTTAAAGTGACATGAGGAGATATTTTTAGGATATGAATTTCTCTCAAATTACACAGGATCGATTGTAGACCACCTACCATGAACGTTCCGAAGGTTTATTGGACAAACAAGTACAAAAGAAAACAGCAAACCTTGTTTTGAACTTGGCTGACTATCGTATTTGTCCACATAGAACACCGTGCTTTGACTTTCTGTCGTGCACGACAGAAAGTACTAAATCATCATATTATTACATAAAGACGGTGTATTCAGCTTATTCACTTCAGGTGTGATCTAATACATTGGAAAGCATTCCAAATATGCAAAAATCCCGGGTTCAAAAAAAATTGGGGGCGCTTCTTTCTGGAAATCTCATGTCTCTTTAAAGGCCACATTTAATTTAAAAAGCACCAATAACAGGATGGTTCTAACCAGTAATTCAAATCTTCTCCACAAAATATTCAAGTGAATAAGGGAGCGGGTCATTATTTATGCCAGGGGGGAATGGAGGATTTCAACTTTTTTTTTCGGCAAAAATGTTCGTGTTCCCCTCGCTTCGGTTCAAAAATTTCACACTCCCCCCTTGATCATGCTGATTTCCCCATTTAAAGGTTCATGTTCCCCTCTCTCTCATTGATGAAAAAATTCATGTTCCCCCCTCTCTTACAAAAATGTTCGGGTTCTCCCCTCAAATCCTCCCCCCCCGGCGTAAATAATGACCCCTCCCTAAGTTGAAGCCAAATTTGATGAAACTAGTTCAACCTCAAAGTCAAACCAAACATTAAGAAATTTAGACGTAATTTTTCATCTTATCCACCAATGTCACTAACCTTCAATTTTACACTGTATAAACAAAGACATTTAGATTGAACATACTGATACTGGCTTTGTATCATATAAGTTAATAAATAGAATTAGATCTGCTTGTATTACTTTTTGATCTAAGACAGGCTCTCTTTCCAAGAATAAATTACACTTACCTACAATTAAGGAAAGATACAAATGCTAACATATTAAATAAAATGTAATCTATTACTACTCATGTTCTTGCAGACAATTAGCAACAGGTAAAACAATCATTATAGTAGATTCCAATTGATGGTAGAGTTATGGGCGGAGTTTGGACTTCGTCCATTACTCAAAATAGGGGACAGAAATACCCAGAAAATCTTCGATTTCTTTCTCGCAATACAAAAGAGATCAGATTGAAAGAAACTGGCCAACTACAAATAAAGTTACGTTGTTCGTCCAGTCAATACTTTGTATTTTATACTATGTGATGCATAGTGTGTCTACCCCAGAATTGGTTTTAAACATTGCCTACAACAACATATCATAAATTTTAGAAGGCTTCAGTCACCTGTGTGTAACAATGCAGAACTTTTACCTTCGCTATTCATAAAATCAGCTTTCACCTGCTTTCACTGAAACTATTCCTGGATTTAGTTTGCACGTTCTTTGAACATTCTAGGGTTTATGCTTTGACTATTGATTGGGACTGTGAATGGCCCAACTGCTCAGAGTTGGCTATCATGGCAATAGCGCACATCATACCACAAATACACGGACCAAAGTTTTTATATACTAATCCCCTCAATTCATACCTCCACCTACAAAAAAGTAGAGGCTATTCCACTATCAACTGGAATCTAGTATAACAATGTATATAGAATTTTGTGATCTGCAGAATTGTCGGGATCATAATAAGTGCTATCCCCTTTTAGCCCTGGTAAATGCTTTAAGTCCGTAATTTTTGAGATGGCTTCCCAATGACCACAGGTCATTTGGGAAGCCATCTCAAAACTGACCTAAGACTAGGCTTGTTTGTACTCATTTCAATGCATTTTTCATGCTGATTCCAAATATTGTCATGGCAATGTATAATTTTACATTTTTCTACAAAAATCAAAATATTTAATCATCGAGTAACTCTAGTCACTTCAGGGCTAATGGGTTCACTGAATCTGAGCGGCTCCTTTCAACACCTTGTTAAAGAGCTCAGAATACCAGCAAAACACATAACAATATTGCAGCTGCTTAATTATGGTACAAGGCACCACGGTTAACATCAAAGACGACATACGTCAAGTGACTGATTATGTATATAGGTAAACCATTAAATTCTTCATGGATTACAATAGGCACGAAACCAGAGGGCTGGCAAATTAGGACTAATGTGTACCACTACATCAATTAACCACAAAATTCTGAAAGCCCACCTCACCTCAGCTGGGAGCTTTTACTCCATTCATTGTAGTCAAATTCTCAAAATTTATGATTGCAAGAGTTGATACCAACAGAAGGATTTAACTCAATTTTTGGACACTTGGGGTTTTCGTCACCTAAATAATCTGGTAACAGCCACAGGTTCTTATAACTTTAACTCTAAACCTGTTTTAGCGCAGTGAAGCTGAACCATTGCTAAAGCTAACGAGACATGGGCAAGCCTAGCAGGAAGCTGCCTTGATTTCTAGACATAATGTCTCCCCTCTAGGCTATTTTTCAATGAAACTAACCCGATATCGAATGGTCTGCTCACAAAAGTGTGTTGGCTGCATGTCACAACCGGCCAATCTTTACCGCTAAAATCCTTGGTGTGCGAGGCCCAGGAATTGCCTAGCACGGGTCCAGGTAAGGGTTAAAGTCTTAACTCAATTAAACTTCCTGTTAGTTGCACATATGTGATGTGATCTGGGAAAACCCGCCACATGTCACACAGGACAGTTTTGAAAAAATAAAGCAAATATCTTAAAATCTGTTATGTTGTACTTTATTTTTTGTCAGATTGTGTAAGGCATAACTTTTGATATGTGTATCATAGAAGAAAGAAGTAAAAAGTTATGGAAACTTTATATTTCAAACTTTGCAATGATAGTCAAAACTCAAAATACACATTTTTCACCATGTGACGGGTTTTCCCAGATCGCATCACATATAAAAAGCAACACTTTATCACATCTCGATGGAGACCATCAAAAGTCCTTCACTCTGAGCTATATTTTTTAAGGTCTTCCATTTCTCAAATCTTGCATTTCTGTAGATGGCTTCCATCAGTGAATACACAGGCCGACCTAAAACGGTTGTAGACTGCGAGTTACACTGACGTTTAGTTGAGGTCAATAAAACGTCTTGGGACCCACTGCATTTCGATACTCAGTGAATGCACACAATATGTGTGTCAATGCATAATCTTCGGTGTAAACTGAACCTGTGTCTTTAGCGGGATCAGCATATCACAGCTGTAGCAAGGAACTGGGTGGCCAAGACGACTCTATGAAAAGTCAACTAAATGTATGGACCGCTGATGTAAAATGACCCTCTGGGGGTTATGGGAATGGATTGATTCATCGTACTGTCGAATTATATGTGATAACAATATGCACGTTCATGCGGTGGCGCACCTTCTATATCTCTTAAGTTGTACCAAGACCTCGACTTGATAGTGCATGAGCGGAGGTCCCGGCCCTCTTGGGGTAGAGAAGCACCCTGGTACAAGACAGTTCAGTTCAATTGCTGAAATGAGTGAGTGTTTCGATACGAAGTTCAAAACATGGGAATCCTAGTGTATGATGGCGGCTGTGAAGAGAAAAATAAAAACAATGACATAACGTTTTGTTTCTTTTAGACCCTTTATTTTTGACACAATGATTATACCCTTTGCACCTACTTGATATCACAGGCTATTTATAGTACTTATTAATTCTCAGGAAACACAATTGTCCAAACAATACTCTGTCTTTATACGGGAAGGGGGACCCTCACATATGAAATGGATATGGGTTGAAAGTGAGGCCACTTCCAAACTGGCGATAATCTTCGATGAAGTAGAGGTGCAAAAATAGAGGTGTTTGGGTGAGAGACGGCCAAATTGCTCTTAAATAGTGGTTATTTAGGTGATAATTTTGCTAAATATTCCAAGAAATGGGGTCTTTGGGTGAAATTTTTGCAAACTTTTCCAAAAAGTAGAGGTCTTTGGGTGTTCATTTTTAAAAATTGCCCCCCCCCCAAGAGGGGGGGTCTTTGGGCGAGTGGTAAATTTTTTTTAAAAATATGATGGAAGATTTTTTACTCTATACTCTGTTCGATCTCAAGTTTGGGGTGACGTCACTGCGCGTGTTAGGCTTTACACCCAAGAAATGCACGCGTTGACCATGGAATTGCAGCATTTATGCACGCGAACAAAGGCGGCGCGATCCAAACGCTAGAGCGAATGCAAAGTCGCGTCATGACGTCACCCCTAAACTCGAGACCGAACAAAGTATAGTACTTTTTTTAAGACACTCAAAAATTTCCAAAAAAAGTAGAGGACTTTGGGGGTTCATTTGTAAAAATTCCCACCCAAAAAAGGGGGTCTTTGGGTGACAGCGATAACATTTTTAATAAACAGGCACTTGAAGCTACGAGTAAAACTCCTGCAACATGGCTATAATTACCTCTAGCACTTGTAATTTAAGATGCGCTGCAGGTGCAAGCAACTGCTGCTGCTGCAACAAAAAGCGGTGTTGTTGCTCCTCTGTCAAGTGAGGGCGCTTTGATGGAGGTGACGATTCCAGTTCATCCTGTTCTCGTTCACGTTCCCTTTCCTTCTCTCTTTCACGTAGTCTTTCTAGTTCACGTTCCCTTTCCCGCTCTCTTTCTCGTTCTCGTTCACGTTCTCTTTCACGTTCACGTTCCCGTTCCAGCATAAGAGTGTGTTTGAAGCTAAATTCTTGCCGTGCAGCTGCTAGGGCAAGGTGTTCCTCTTCCGACGCCACTGCAAGATAAAATAAATTATGTGAATTGATATCAGAATAAAATCAAAACCTACAGCCCGTCTCAAAAATGGTACAATCAAAGAATTCATCCCCCTAAAAATTCTCCCCACTTCTCATATCGGAGTTTAGACTGGAAGTCAACATACCGGAAGGTGTGGACTTTCGCGCATATATTAAAACACAGAAATTGTCAACAAAGATGACCTTGCGAGGTCACCTCTGCTCACTATCCCCCAAAGGAGTGTTATCTGAGTTTGAGCTTCACCCCCCCAAAAAAAAAAAAATTAGGAGGATAAAACCCCGCCAGACCCTCGATAAAACTCTGGAGTTTAGAACTCCGAATGCGTCCACATGGTCAAAAACTCCGATCAACACTCCAGAGTTTCAGCCTCTGTGTGGACATGACTAATGTCTGACATTCAGGTTGGTACATACCTACAAAAACATCTTTAGCAGCCTCCCTGGGACCATGGCCTGTCCACCAAAACAGGCCTAATTTAAATGTCTGTTCAAGCACATCTTTTGTGAATCCTTTTCAAGTACTTGCAAGGGCAAGGCCTGCCTGATAAAAAATGTACTCTTCCCTTTTTCAACTTGAAACTACTCCTTCTCAAGGTCAAAATTAAGCACATCAAAATAATAATAAATAAAACCACAAACTCAACTTCAAGCTCATGAATGTCACAAAAGTTTACGAGAAAGAACTCCTCGATATCACCCAATAATAGAAATCACACAATTAGCTTTTCACAACAATAAAAAAATGAAAGAAAACATGTTGTTAGGATCAAATAGATACCAATACTACTGGTTTACAGACCTCTGACAAAACAGTTCCGGGAAATTGGAAATGTTACACATGGAATTATTAGTGTATCAGAGTTGATCTCTTTTCAACATTGAACAAAACTGCTACAATTTTTATCACTGTTAAAGTTTAAAGTATAGAAAAAAACACAATCCAAAAAATGTCTGTTTTTAGGGTGTTTTTGTGATATCCATCATATGTGGATGAAAGTGGTGCCTGGGGCTCAGATTAGGTGTTCAACATGATCAGCCAAATGCAAACTTATGGCAAGAATGTATTCATCTTGGAAGCCTTGAACTTGTTGATATGCATTTCTTACTGGCCATATATATAACACTCATGCTTACAAAGCAATATACAAAAAATTGTTATAAAGGAAACAATGGGACGCTTTGGTAAAACACATATTGGTATCAAGGGTGTTTTAATCCAATCCCATAATGCATTTGCAATGTTGCATATTCTGTTACGTACTAAACCACATGTCAGTCTTAGGGGTAAAAAGTGGTCACGAAGTTTAAACACTGACATTTTATTATCATTGCTAACCAAATTCCAGTATGGTACTAGCACTTTTGGGCTAAAAATGATTGTAAAAGTTAGGGCATGTATGGTAAGATATGATTTTGTGGGCTTAATATTACCTTATTGAGGTGACATTTCCCATAAAAATGGTGCATTGTGGGATGGACCCAATAACAACTCGGTATCAGTCTATTTGGTGTAATGATTCCTTAAAGGTGCAACGAGAGGATAACATAACAGGTGTCCCTAAAAAATATGACATTCTGATTTTTACACCAATGTAAAGCTTTTTATCAAAAAATATCCCCATATTAAAAATAGGCCCTCAAATAGTTAATTTGAAATTTAAAAATTTTGAAATTTCTATTTTCGTATAGAGGCCAATACGAAATTCAGCCTATGTTGTTCATATTGAAATATAAGCATATCCAAAATTGCTTTTTTGCACTTTGAGACATTTCTGTACAAAAATTTACAAGGAAGAAATCTTTTGAGGCTAATTCTACCCTATGAAATACACTACATACGGACACCTCCATGGATGCCTCAAAATCTCTTAATTTGACACCCTTTGAAAGTATTCGGAAATATGTATATGATCGTTTTCACATTAGAATTTATTGAATTTGTATTTGTCAATTGCTCCTTTTTTTCTATGTGAAGCCCCCTGCATTAGGTGCATATCAAGATCTTCTTACTATTAGAAATTTAATGACCACCTAGAAAGAAGCTCAGTTTCTGCATACACGGCCATTTCTTCATGGTAGTTACAACACAAGCTACTACGAGTAGAAATGGATTACCCACCCACTAGGACGACCACTCGCCGGCCAGGATTCCTGTTGTATTTTTGCCGAATATCCGGATATGAACACACCGCGGATGTCTGCACCGTTTGTGGAGTAGTGCGTGGTACCCACCGGCTCTCAGCGCCAATTGGTTTTTTGATATTTTTGGAATATATTTGCATTTTATTACATGTAGGGAATGATAGAGGTTTTGTTGAATGACCGATTTGAATTCAGAATGAGTTTCCAAAAAAACGTTCAAAAAAATGCTAAAACGGAGCCTAGTGAATAGCGGCCCTACATTATGAAATTTTTTCATCCACTCTCAAAATGGCGGTCGTGGCAAACCGAGGGGTAGCTACGTGGTAGATGCTGGTCTACTCCGGTATATCTGTCTACTCAACGTCCACCTTCTCTCCACCTAGTGAGGCAAACTACAGGGTAGCCATTGGGGTAGGAACAGAAGAGTAGCCACATTACTGTAAAACCTAATAACTGTGTACCTTACAAGCCCTATTTGCAGCTACCGCCTCGCAATTAGCCCAGGGTGTACTGTGCAGTAGCTTGCCGCGGTAGACATGTGTGTAGCTGCCGTATAGGCTTCCACGCGAGTAAGAATCACGGCCGTGGTTGTAGTCAGTTGGTAATTTCCAGCCCATTCCATTAAAGGCCGAATCGGAGATTTCATGAGGAGGGCGCCCTCAATTCAAAAAAAATCGTGTTTTTTGGAGTACATAATGCGTGCCATATAACTACTACACTGTGTGAAATTGCTAAAAATCGAATTCCTTCATATAGAAAAATGACAATTGTTATAAAATTCCGGATTCCGGACTTTAGGTATTACACAGGTTTATCCTATGGGAGTACTGCTACATACTAAATGTTTTTACAGCATCAAAACGCCAAAATTCCGATCCATCTCAAATTTCGGGAAATTTTTTTTTTTTTTTCATTTTTATGCATTTTAGGTTACTCTCTTTAGTTGAGTTGACTATTTTTTATTTTACACAAAAAATAATATTTCGAAACCTCTCTGACAGGGGTTTTCAGACTTTAATTTTAGTCAAAAAGATATTTGTTTAATAGTTAACATTTACATACATCGTAAAATCAAAAAAGCTCTAGGCAACGAGAACACAAATAATGTCATGGGACAAGTCTGAGTTTACAAGAAAAAAATTTAAACAACTCTAATGAGCATTTTTTCTTTTTTCAGTTGTATGAACCTAAGCCATTGGATATGGTTTTCTTACAACAAAAATTTCTGATTTACACATGAAAGAAATGTTTGAGTGTACTCCATTCAGCTGAGGTTTAGTTAACACAAAAAAGCAATACAAACATGCAAAAAAACCTTATTTTTAACAAAAATTAAGGACGTTGCACCCTTATAAAAGCACAAAAAATAAAAAAACACTTACGAACATTATCCACTATTCCCACTGTTGCATGCATAAGTAGCAATTCAACAAACAAATGATCCCTTTTGTCTAATTTCATAAATATTTTGCAATATAGTTAATTTCTACTTGTAATAGGCTAATGTATTTTTTATTAATGCTACAAGGTTTCTTTCACGCATCATTAGGCAATACACTTGATATACTTGTCGTAATACAACCTTGGAAATTTTAGCCTGGTGGCAGGAGTTAACCCTTTATTTAAATTTAATGGCCTTGGGAACATACCATTTGATTTGAAGGGGAGTATGGAAGTTTGGGTTGTTAAAGAATTTTGTTTTGTGGTGGTAATTTGTTTTTTGTTGCATTGGGGTTAAGTTTCTATTTCCCAGTATACTTAGAGATGAGTAAAGCATTTTTTATGTTATAATGGGCAAAGTAGGTGTTAACAGCAGAACTGCAGATCTTTAGTGAGTGACCTTGACTGATTAGCTTATGAAGGTTCTCCTATAGGATCTATGACCCATCTGCTTGCCATTGGAGTCTATGACTGGCACCAAAATTTACACAAAAATTTAATATCCAGAACCGGGGGGATTGGGGGGGATAGTAACACAAATGGACCATAAAGGGCCATGCCAAGATTCTCAATCAGTCTCATTTTTCAGCCTTCTGGTATACTCAATGACCCCTTTTTTTCATGCCTATATAGAAAGCAAGGTCATTTTTTCAAAATTTTCTTAAAATTGTGGAAAATTAGTCCAATCTCTTCATTGATGCCAAAAATATTCCCAAATGTGCTTAAAATGGCAAATTTTGAGGAAAAATGGCAAATTTGTGTTAAATTGGTCCAAAAATTTGCATCTCTTGGTATAGCTATTGGTCCTTTTTTTTTTGGCAACACTTGGTCTAGTATGGGTCTAAATCCATACTCCTGGAGGCACGTCTCTACCCAAACCTAACTTGAGAACCAGATAGAGACGCGACAGACAGTGTGTGATTTGGTAGGCTCTCCATGAACATTTATTAAGGTAACAAACACTTCCATGCACCCCCCCCCCAATGTCTAATGGCCTGCAACCCTTAGAATTGCCCCTTTAATGGCATCTACCGGGACCACAGGCCAGTGGTCCGTAAAGGTAATGGGAATGTATTGGTTAACCACTCATCCCATGATAATTATATATCTTCTAGTCTATATTTACTGCTCCCTATCAATATGATTGATTAAGACTTAACGAAACAGATTATTACGGCAGTAATGATGGTTGAGATCTGTGTTGGGTTTGCATTAAAAATTGACAAGTTATTTTTCTATGGTCATTTTAGTAGGTTGTGAAATTACCCTGCGGGGTCAACAGCATGGGCTAAGAGATTGAAATTGGATATGTGATACCTGACATTGAAAATTTTAATTTTTGCCATTGGATTGCAAAGGAACCGTCAGATTAGTGGCCCTCCCTGAGCTATGCCACCACCTGTGGTGGTCACTGCTCATTCACAACTTTTATTTTCAATTATACTTTACTAAATCAGAAAAAATGAAAAAAATACATCAAAAAATTCAGATTTGTGCAGTCTGTAACAGGTATCCTACCGTACGAACGCTTACTACAACACGTAATTGATTGGGGATTCAAATCTTTGGAACACTGCTATCTTTTCAGTTCCAAAAAATAACTTTGGCAAATTCTACAGACTATCCTTCTTTTTAAGCAATTACCTGCAAATTCACCATTTGGGAAAATGGGACCTTGGACTGTCTTGAATTTCAGAGTTCCCAGGGAGTTAATATACCCTAGGGATGTTCAAGAAAACATTCTATTATGGAGGAGTCAATTCTTTGTAGCAAATGCCTAGATGACTGGTGATTTCTTGGAAACAACATTAATTTATATTTTTTTCTTTGTTATTCGTGCACTGCAGATTCGAAATGTAAACATTCTATTACATGCATGACATGAGGCCTTTTTCTAACTCTGCAGAACCTGATGGACTTGTGTAGTTTGTATGTATGTATGAAACTTTCTCACACTTTAGGTCTCCTGCCACACCACACTTACAAGCTTAATCCATGGTATATTCTATGTATGTTATAACACATAGTCAGTGGCTTTTTGGGTGGCTTATTTTCACAAAAATGCCTATATTATTTGTTATTAAAACACACATAAACTACTGAGGACCAAGTAGTCATTTTAAATTTGATTGATTGTGGCTTGAACACTTTCAATGCTGGGAGATTTTGTAGAGCACATAGCAGGGGTGCCACTTGTATTCAAAGGTGGATATGATGCGTGAACATGGACTTACAAAATGCACCCTAAAACAAGTATTCCACCAAAAACTAAAAAACATACCCTAACCAATTATTTTGTCAGTTTTGATACCCTAAATTATCATCATCGTAACAATAGGTTAACAAGATTTTTTTTGTATTTTTGATATTTCACTGTATTTATTTTTTCAAAATAGAACAATACAAAAGTATATATGTGGAATTATTATTTCCCATGGCTAATTAATTTCATAATTAGAATGCTTTTACTTAGAGGCATACATTCTGTGGTATGACTACATGAGGAGTATGAAATTCTGTATTGGTAAAAATGGTAAAAAAAAAAATCATTGGTTAGAGTGTAAATTAATACAGAAATAGAATTGTTGCCCAAGGTGTTGCCAACTTACTTTTTCCAAAATCATAGCTCTCATTGATCGCTCTTGCAGAAAAAAACTGATGAATTGTGTCTCACCTGATTCCCAATTCTGACCATTTAAAGCCTATATACCATGAGCAATATTTTAAAGAATTCAGTTAGATTTGTCAAAATGCAAATGTTTAAATGGGCATTTCATAATCCACCCGTCACCCGGACTTGCCTCCAAAAAAAGTTAAATATTTTATATCATCTGAAAGGTTAGCCTAGTAATCCACGTGTCACCATCTTATGTCAAATTCGGTCGTATCTTTAAGAAATTCAACAATTTGTATTTTCTGTCTTTAAAGGGGATGGCAATTATAGCACAGGGGCCTATGGGGCGTGGAAAACCGCTCATAACACAAAAACCACAAGATTGGGATCACCTCAATAATTATGTTGAAAAGCTAATTTGCTCAAGGAATTCTGTGAACATGAATAATGAAGAAGGTGCTGAAATCACAAAATGCACCTTTAATCCTTTGGCTAATCGCTTCTATCAGACTTTTGTCCATCTTTTCATTATTGCACTAATATATGTGGATTACTTTCATGGCATAACCAGACCTATTTTTCGGGGGTGGAATGGGGCAAAGTGGAAATTTATTGGGGTAGGAGGGGGTTTGGGGGGGGCAAAATATCCCAATCGTTGGACATTTTTAAAAAACTAATTTTACCCCAAAATCGCTGACTTTTGGCAAACATTTGGGTGATCTTTGGCCCCCAAATCATAATTTTTGAAAAAAATCAATTTGTCTTCTGGCTGGGAGGGTACTTCTGAGATGATGGTGACATTCTCAAACTCATGCATGAGGAAGGGATGCTACACATCCCACCACCCTCATGAAAAACCCCCGTGCATGATGGGAAGCCTAGAGAAAGGTATACCATTGAGTGGGATTTGAGATTGGCATTCCCTACATGAAAGAGATACTTACACAATAAGGGGTGATGGCAATGCTGTTCCAAGAGGTATGCGTGAAGGGTGAGGTATCATGGAGGAGGTGGTGAGCCTGTGAATGATGTAGACGAATCGCTGCTGGACTGGCATGGTGGTACATTGGGCGTCGTCCCTCTCGTCGATTCGTCAATAGCTGCTTGTAACTCTGCTGGAGTACTTAGACTCTTCCATTTCTCACACTCATATGGTTAACAGGGACTTTCATGTATCTGGTTGATTGTATATGGAAATCATGAGAAAAAATCTGAAATTTCATATAGAATTCAAAGATTTTTCTTGGTAAAAATTCCAGAAACAAAGAACACTTCACAATTGTATTAGGGAGGGGGGGGGCGGTGTCAATCAGGTCAACCCCCCCCCCCCCCTTCACAAAATACCAGTATGAGGAGCCTGATGTGAAGTACAAAACTTTCAATTTCTTGGAGCTAAAACGGGGGTCATCATGGCCGGTTTTGACTAGTACCCAAGTTTACAATAGCAGTTCTGTAACACAAACAGGACCGGTTTATGGGTCGGAAAATATATAAATGCACATATTTTCCACATTCAGATGAAGGTCCCTAAGTTGATCGAGCCACACCATGAACACACTTTTTCTTCTGGGAACCATTTAATGCACAGGCCTCAAGCATCCAAAAACCTCCCAGCGGACACCAACCAACAGAATTGTCTTTAAAAAAACAATGTGCACAATCAGAGTATATGATTGTGGGCTTAATTTTAAGATGTTAACATTGAGGGGGGGGATGTGACATAGTAAAATATTTAATTGAATTAAGTTTAACCGCATGATTGTAGTCAAGTTTGTTTGATGTAGGAATGGGATATAAGTTTATAATCTTTTGGGATGAAGTTTATCATTTTTTGGATCTTTAGATATGTAGGGTCTGACATTGTGGGAATTTGACGGTGCGCAGGGTTTTGTACTACCAATAAAAGGCCACGACAAAGGAGTTACAGAAAAACACAGCAACAAGATACGGAACGGAATCATCCAGTTCAAATGACATTGGTAAATGTGTTTGGCCACTCACTGCAATAACCTCTATATGACCTTTGAATTGACCATCTCATTTAAATGATTGTATTATATTTATAAGAAAATGATTTTAGACGGGCATGCAGTGCACACATAGTTATACATGTTTTGTAGCATCTTGCATTTGGTTAGGCATTACTCTAAAAATGAGGACTGGTATGTGTTACGAAAAAGGTGACTAACTTTTTTTTAGAAATAATGAAAATATTTTGAGAAAAAAATATGGGTAACATACTGGATTTTTTTTTCTCCGTTTTGGAACCTTTAGGAACACTTGGCTTTCCAACATCGATATTTTTCAATTTAACTTTACCAGCTGTATATTAAATATCATTGATTTTCAGGCGATTTTAGGAGATTTTTAATATTACCGAAACAGAAATAAGGTGGACCTCGGGAAGATTGCTCATTCTATAAACACGCGAGATCGCTGCAGACTGACAATTTAACGGTATCTCTTCAATGTTTATGAAAGAAGTAAGCCTTTATAATTCACATTTTTTCTATGGAAACTAAATTAATCGTAAGATACTTTAATTTTTTTATAACAGGTTTTGCTGCCGGAAACAGGCAGATCCCCGAGGGGTGCAAGGGTCTTCGCCACTCCTCCCCCACTAGAAAGACGGCGATATACAAAAGAAGTATAATAGAGTTTTGTAGGGATCAAAAAAGCGACGTCTCTGAGACGGAATTTAAGACCTTTTTAATGTTTTCTTTTTTTTTTAATATCTGAAGAGAGGCCTACCTTGAAAATTATTTTTTTTTGTCTAAAAGGCGAACTAAAGTAATCATAAACATATTTCATTTTTTATTGACAGGTGTTCTGCCCAAAACCTGCGATTTTTCATGGCGAGGCGTTCTATAAAACGAATTCATAACAGATTTTATATGTAAAACGCAAGTATCTTGGGACTGTATTTAAGACATTTTCAAGGTTTAATAGAAATACTTTTCTCTACGAAAGTAAAGTGTCCGTAAGATTTTTTCTACGTTTTTTCATTCACGTTCCTAATCTTGTCGAAATTTTTGGGAACACTTGGTCATCATGCCCATTTCCCGCTACTATATCAATGTTGACTGATATTGGTACCTGTGAGGGATGGTGCTGTATGTTTACCTCAACATTGCTTTGTGGGGGCGGGAGGGGGAGGTAGCAAAGGTAAATAAATGTTACTCAAAGAAAACATGGGTAAACAAAAGTTAATCCACAACCTCGTACCCCCGACTTGCCTCCAAAAAAGTTAATATTTTTTTTTTAATCATCTGAACTGTTAGCCTTAGTAATCCACGTGTACCTAATCTTCTGTACAAATTCGGTCGTATCTTAAGAAATCCAATTTGTATTTTCGTCTTAAATGGATGGCAATTATAGCACAGGGGCTATGGAGCGTGCAAAACAGCTCATAACACAAAACACAAGATTGGGATCACCTCAAATTCTGTGAATAAGCTAATTTTCTCAGGAATCTACGTGAACAATGAATAAATGAGAAGGTGCTGAAATCATGTAATGCACCTTTAACTTTGGCTATCGCTTCTATCAGACTTTTGTCCATCTTTTCATTATGCACTCCGATATGTGGATTACGTCCAGTGGCATCACCAGACCTGTTTTTCGGGGGGGAATGGGGCAAAGTGAAATTTCTTGGGGTAGGAGGGGGGTTTGGGGGGGGCCAAAATATCCAATGTTGGTAAATTTTAACTAATTTTAACCCAAAATCGCTGACTTTGGCAAACATTTGGGATATTTGGCCCCAAACACTAATTTTTGCACAAAAATCCATTTTCCTTCTGGTCGGGAGGGTACTTCTGAGATGATGGTGACATTCTCAAACTCATGCATGAGGATAAGGATGCTACACAATCCACCACCCTCTGAAAAAGTGCATGATGGAAGCCTAGAGAAAAGGTATTACCATTGAGTGGGGATTTTAGATTGGCAGTTTCCTACATGAAAGAGATACTTACACAATAAGGGTGATGGCAATGCTGTTCCAAGAGGTATGCGTGAAGGATGAGGTATCATGGTAGGAGGCGGTGAGCCTCGTGAATGATGTAGACTGAGTGCTGCCGGACTGGCATGTGTGGTACATTGGGCGTCGTCCCTCTCGTCGATTCCCATCAATAGCTGCTTGTACTCTGCTGGAGTACTTAGACTCTGCTTTCTCACACTCATATGGGTACAGGTATCTTCATGTATCTGTGATTTTATTATTGGAAATATGAGAGAAAAAAATTTGGAAATCATATTCGGACTTCAAAGATTTTTCTTGGTAAAGATCCAGAAAACAAAGAACAAAACTTCAAATTGTATTAGGAAGGGGGGGGGAGGTTGTCAATCAGGTCACCCCCCCCCCCTTCAAAAAAATACCAGGATGAGTGAGCCTGAGTGAATGTACAAATTTTAATTTCTTTGGAGCTAAAACGGGGAGTCTCATGGCCGGTTTGCTAAGTACCCAAGTTACAAAGAGCAGTTCTGTAACACAAAACAGGAACGCCGTTTTTGGTGAAAATATACTAAATCGACTATTTTCACATCAGATGAGGGTCCATAAGTTTGAGCGAGAACACTCAGAACACACTTTTCTCTGGACCATTGTAATGCACAGGCTCAAGCATCCAAAACCTCCCCGCTGGGACACCACCACAAGAAGTGTCTTAAAAAACACTGTGACACAATCAGAGTATATGATTGTGGGCTTAATTTTAAGAGTATAACATTGAAGGTGACATAGTAAAATATTTAATGAATTAAGTATACCTGATTGTAGTCAAGTTTGTTTGATGTAGGAACTGTGGATATAAGTTTATAATCCTTTTGGGATGTAAGTGTATAAATTTTTTGGATCTTAGATATGTAGGGTATGAACATTGTGGGAATTTGAAGGTTGCGCAGGGTTTTGTAATACCAATAAATGCCATGGACAAAGAGACGTTTACAGAAAACACAGCAACAAAGCTACTGAACGGAACTCATCCAATTACTAACATTGGTAAATGGTCTTGGCCAATCACTGCCTAACCTCTATAGAACTTGAATTTGACCATTCATTTACATGATGGTCTTATATTTTATAAGAAAATGATTTAGACAGGCATGCAGTGCACACATAGTAATACAAGTTGTTTTGTAGCATTTTGCCATTTGGTTCTGGCATTACTCTACTGAGGACTGGTATGTGTGGCGACAAAGGGACTAACTTTTTTGTGACATACTCTTTGCCAAATATGGGTCCCATATGGATTTTTTTTCTCCGTTTTGGACCATTAGCCCTTGGCTTCAACATCTATATTTTTCAATAATTTACAGATGTATTAAAATATCATGATTTTCAGCGATTTATGGAGATTTTTTATATACCGAAACAGAAATAAGGTGAAAATCTGGAGAGGCTCTATCTATAAAACGCGAGCTCTGCGACGAATTTAAGGTATTTCAATGTTTAATAGAAAGGAGATTCCTTTAAAATCCTTTTTTCTATGGAAGCCTTAAACTAATCGTAAAGATATTAATTTTGTATAACAGTTTTCTGCCGGAAACCTGCGTTTTTTCAATGAAGAGCGTTATAAAACGAATTCTAATGATTATATGTTAAAAACGCGAGTCTCTGAGACTAATTTAACTTTTTCCATGTTTCAAGAATAGAGCATACCTTGAAATACTTTTTTTTAAGCGGAACTAAGTAATCATAACATATTTCATTTTTATGACAGGTGTTCTGCCCTAACACCTGCGATTTTTCAATGGGAGAGAGTTATATAAACGAATTCTAACAGATTTTTATATGTAAAAACGCCAGTCTCTGGGACGCAATTTAAGACATTTTCAATGTTTAATAGAAATACTTTTATCTACGAGACAATAAATTGTCCGCCTAAGATTTTTTTATAGTTTTTTTTTTCATTCCGTTCATATAATTCGGGTGCGAAAATTTTGGGAATCACACTTGTCCATAAATGGCCCTTTCCCGTCCCATATATCATGTTGCCTGATATTTGCGTCCCCCTGTGAGTGATTTTGCTGTATGTTTACCTCAACATTGCTTTGTGGGGGTCGGGAGGGGAGTAGCAAATAGGTAAATAAATGTTAACATCAAAGACAAAAAATGGGCTACAAGTACTCCAAAATAACGGGGTCAGGAAGCTTATTGTCCCAACGAATTTTGAACAAGATGTAGGAGCAGAGCAAAAAATCTGTAGAAAATACAAAAATGACCATAACTTTCGAACGCATACTTCAAATAACACAGTTTTTCATGGAAAAGCGAGAAAATTATCCGACATCTGGGGTGGACAAATCAGTGTCTCTTCAAACATAAATTATCACTACCAGTTTTGTAGTGTCCGTATGCTATAATAGATACAGTTGTAGTATTCGTAAAAAAAGAAATAAGTTGAAATTTGAAAGATGCCTATATGTATAAATGCGAGCTTCAGCGATGAATTTAAGACTTTTCAATGTTTAATAGAATGAGCAATAGTGTTATCTTATGCTCGTTTAGACCCTTTAGGGCTACGCACATCTCATTTTTGTTAAAAACTTAGCAGTGTTATTAAAATGTCATGTGATTTCGGCGGTTTTTTTTTTTTACACGATTTTTAGATTTGTAGGTTTATGCAGGGGGCGATTCGGAACTATTTAATGTCAGACGGAACCTTTTCTCCTTTTAACGTCCTTTAGGTTCACAAAACGATCTAATTATTTTCAAAATTTTGCAGATGCATTAAATTTCATTAGCGATTTCATTGATTGTACTGTTGGGCATCGTTTTGTTTAAGCAAAGCGAATTCTAACAGATTTTATAGTCTATAAATTCCGGATTTTGAGACTAATTTAGAAGATTTTTAAAGTTGGTAGAAAGAGCACATATTGAAATACCTCCTTTTCTCTGCGAGAACTAAGTGGTACGTAAAATATTTTAAGTTTATGACAGGTTTTATGTCCAAAACAGTTAATTTTACACGATTGTTCATTAGTTACTGTAGAAGAGGCGAATTCACTCGTTATTGTGTGAATTCCGGAGTGTGAAGGTCATATATTTACGCGGATTTTAAATGTTTGGTAGAAAGAATAGCAATTTGAAATACTTTTCTCTGCGAGAACTAAGTTGTCCGTAAGCGATATTTAAGTTGGTCTGGACAAATTTATGCCAAAACACCGCTATTTTTCAAGGAGAGACGGCCCACCAAATTGGTACCGCGTTAGTTCACCAAAGTGACAATAATATGGAAAATATGAAAGTACTAGGCGGTCACCTGGATTTATCGATTACTGGCTCTCCTTGACCGGAGAAAGCTTTTAATTTTTTTAATGTGTGTTTGAAACTAGTTTTTTTTGCAATTACCCACGTTTCACACCACAGAAATGCAAACTTGTTTCTGGCCACAACCCCAGTTTATATCCACTCACCAAATGATAGCATGTATGATGTGTGACTCGAGGAATGAAGACAGGATGACAACAGACTTAGGCCTATTAATATGACTTTTCACCTGATAATTTAAAGGTGCAACAAGAGCTTTAACATTATCAGGTGTCCCTAAAAAATTGAAAGTACTGATTTTTGCCCTGATGCAAAAGCTTTTCATCAAAAATAACCAATTGAAAGGGATTAAGCTGGAAAGTTAATATAGTATAGGAGCAAATATGAAATAGCCTATTGTTTTATTTGAAATATAAGCACATGAAATCACTGTTTTTTTCTTAAAGACATGTATGTGTATAGCAATTACAAGGGTAAAGAATCTATTGAGTGTCTAGTCCCTATGAAATTACTATTATGACACAATGGGTGCCTCCAAAATCTCTGGTTGCACCGTTAACCCTAATCTTAATTCTACCCTAACTCTTACAAAAACCCTACACATACATCTTTTTAATTAGGTCTGGTTTGTAATGTTTTTTCAATGGTGGCACAACAAGGAAAAGTAAAAAACGCGGGTCATGGAACAACTTGTGGAAACTTGGACAGCTGCCAGTCTGACAGTCTAGCAAGTGTACGTTGGCCTGTCAATTATTACACATGTTCTGTTTTGTTCTCAATGACCAGTTCGATTTTCTGATGTATCTGGAGTTTGGTGCTTTATAAAGTTTGTACTTGCATGGTATATATATTCGTTATTGGCGTGTAAGCCCGTCGGGATTGTCGGGATTTTAACTAGGTTCTTTTGTGTCACCCAGTGCAGTGATCAATCTGTGTTGCAACTGACTGGGTTTGTGCACAATGCAGTCATCTACAATTCAAAGATATAGGATGCTGTCTTCTTTAAAAAAGTTTGTCTCGCCATACATTTGGGCAATGAAAAACTAGGGTGGTATGCACTAAGCCAATTGCCGGAATCTTTTCTATGGTTCTTGGCCACTTGTTTAATGCATTTTTTTCGACACCTACAAAAAAAGTGACTCCACTCACTTTTGTGCGTGGGAATGCAAACGTAAGCTTTTTGTGCTTTGCTAAAAAATATTTCTAATTAATCATTCCTAATCTCGAAGATATTGAATGTCAATGAACCAGATGTCTAAATGTGTCATAATGCAAAAGGTGAACATTAACTAAGGACATCATGTCATAGTCAAATTTTGTTTGATAGTGTACAAAAGTGCTTATAGGTTCATGCAGAGACTTCACCCAGGTGGACGAAGGGCTGAAAGAACAGGGAAAAACTTTGAAATGGGACCAAGTGCCGAAGCTCAGCTGGTTATTTTGGGAGGAAACCGCTGCCTCAATTCAAAAAAAAGGTCTAAAATTGCTGTTTGCAAGTGTGGCGAGCAAGAAATTAGGGGTTGTCAAACGTTGAAAAATTATGGTAAAAAGATTCCCTTTTGTTCAAATGTACCCCATAGCAAAAAAGGTCACTTTAGACAAAATTGCAAAGCGCTGATGCATTAAAGCTTACTGATTTGCATGGGTCCCTGGCTTTTGCCGCTTTTACGATTACCTGGATTTTTAAAGGTACTACTTGTTTGAAAATAATTTTTTCGATTACAGCCGGAATACTGGCTGTGGGCACGCATCCATTGGGTGTTATTTCCAGAAAATCAGAATTGTCCCCCTCATGCCCCATTTTATTCCAATTCTTCCACAAAATTTAACATTGGTTTTAAGTCACCGTAGCATCAAATTCTTACCCAAATGACCCCATATACGACAAAACCGCATCATTCCCCGTCTCCGGGACATTGCAATTAACGAATAAAAGACACACCTACACAGCATCCACTAACCAATCAAACCTTGAGATTGACCGGGCCAGTACACCCAATATGTGTGACAGACCTCCCACACCCCAGAAAAGAAGTTTGCCCCATACGTGGCACACATACAGCCAGATAATTCCAGGAAGGCAAATTTACCAAGTTGCTTACAAAAAATATTCCAATCCCATGGACAAAAAAAAATCCTGTAGCAGGGTATAATAGGGTACAAAAAAAAAGTTCAGTTAGCTCTGATATCCCTCTTTTCTTCACAATTTTCCTTCCAACTTTGTCCCAATGGGGCATTTCCTGTCCCTGCTGGATGCTGGCCTTGCCCTGGAGGGTAACCAACAACAATTAGCTTAGGGTTTTTCTTGCACACTCAGTGTGGTATAAGGGTGGGGGTGTTCATGTGCCACCATCTGAAAACCCCTCGGGGCCCAAAACAAATATTCAGTAACAGCAGAAAAACCTTTTTGACCAAATCATGGAAATTTCAGGAATAGCGATGATAAAAAATCAGCTTTCCACTTGATATAAAAATTTAGTTCCTATGTTTTTTTCACATTTAAGTTTTGGGGGTTTGGGCCCAAAGACGATCGGACAACCCCTTTAATGTTTTTTTTTTAGGCAACCTAACTACCACCCTCTATTTTTATTAGACTTAGTCAATACAACATTTTTTAAGCTAATTCCACCGTGAACAAAGATTCTGACTGATTTAGAAACACTTACCCCAATATCTTAACAAAAGTATATATTTAACACAGAAATGACTATGTTTCCATTATTAAATGTTCACACACTAATGCACAACCCTTGGTTGAGCAAAAAGTGCCCAGAATAACATTTTAAGTAGATTCTTACAAGTTTAGACTTGAAGGCGCTCACTGGCCTATGTGAATGCCAGACATCCCAATAAAACAAAAAAAGACCACCACTGTCACCAAGTCCAAGTCTTGTTGTCCACTGTCCACCAACTCCCATCTTGTTGTCGTTTTATCCTTTCACCAAAAGACCTCCCATGATCTCAACCAAGCCCTTCAATATTACCTTGTCCCACTCGTACTGTCTCATGAAAGGGGTTTTTTGTGTGTGTGTATACATTTGTTTGTGGCGTTGTGTTTTCCTTACTCACATGCTAACGTTCTGATTTGCAAAAAGGTTATTGCATAAATATACTAATGGATGGAACAAAGATTTGCAAACAAATATTTTACAACCCCCAACACACACACCTTTTTTTTTTACTTTTTATAAATAATATTGACAATGTGTACGCATGATCGTTCCCTTTTTCGCGAAAAGGGTGGATTTTGAAAGTAATGTTTCCGCGAACATAAATGTTCGCGATTTTTAAAAAAGGTCCTTTTTTGTCAACCATGGTACTCGATATTTTTGTAAAAGGGTATATTTTTTTCGAGCTATTTTTTTGTGAACACGAAAATTGAAATCCGCAAAATCTTACCAAGTTTCTCGCTTAATTTAACCCTTTTAACATTTTTGTGATGTTTTTGGCCCCAAAAATATTCGATAACTGCATGGGACAACTCCGCTGGAAAGTTCAGGTCGGATCCCGTTTGTTTAAACATTTCACGTCATTCGTAAACAGGGGCTTCCCCAGGTAGAGGACCCGCTAATTCCAGGTTATTTTTATCAAGAGCGATATCATACTGCAGCCGCCGGGTCTGTGGGAACCATGACAGGCCAGGGTACTCATGATTCATCAGGGCATTGAACCCAAGGCAGGGCCACGTTCGTCCTCCGGGCCAAGAAATGCCGTGAAATTTTGCGATTGTCCTCTAGGAGTATATGTATCAGAAACATGATAATAAGGAGCTAACTGTTTGTGGGCGCAACGCAACAAGGAATTTCACACACTCACTGAGACACAGGTTATTGGGAAAGATCATTTTTAAGATGGGGATGGAATTCACTATTACTGCCACATCCATGACAATCTTCAATGTGCAAGTTTATTCTGTTGAGCTGCGGAATTCATAGGCCGTGGTGGCCAAACCTAAATTTCCTTTCCCTGTTATTATTTGTTTTCATCAAAATTTATGCCTAAGAATGGTATTAAAACAGTTAAAAAAGCAACAGAGTTCTCTTTGAAAAGAAAACATGGTTTTTGGTGTGTGTTCTTGAAATTTAACAAAAGGGGTGGATTTTGGTAAAAGTGTACTTGAAATGCAAAAAAGGTTGTTTTTAAAGGTTAATTTTGTACTCACTTTTTCATGTAAAAAAGGGTTCAAAATTGCTTAGAATGAACTTGAAACACGCGAAAAAGGGGGTAATTTTTCTGACTTGGGGAACTAATCATCGTAACGCCTTTGAATAGGATGACACCACCGGGCAAACACACATTCACCTTTCATTCCTCTTTTTCCTTTTTTTTCTTTTTCCTTCCGCCCTTAGGCCTCATAGCTTTCCTTTCTTTGCTACTTCCGCGGTAGCTTGAGCTGAGTTTTCCCACCATACCCATCGGGGGGGGGGGGGGTGGGGGGGGGGGGGACAAGGTTTTTATGCTACTTTTTCTCATTGAAAGGCTCTGACAGCCTCCTTATTCCTGTCACTCTCGAATTGTTCACTTTCTGAATTCTTTGTATAAAGTTCTAATCCCTTAAAATGATCATTTTACCTGGAGTGCCCGCAATGTGATATGTTTGGTTGGTGGAAAATCAATTCAGAAAGGTGGAATGCCATCAATTTTAAAGAGAAGAAATAATGTAAGAGACAAAATTGTCATGTTTTGGGGTCAAACCCTAACAAAAGAGCCTGTTTAAAAAACCAGACCATATCATATTGGGTGTAATTTGTTGCAGAGCAGATAGTTTGCAATAATTTTTTTTTTAAACCTATAACCAGGAATTTTTTTAAAGATCCCCAAAAGAGTACAAAGCCCTTAGTGATGCCTTTGTCTCTTTTAAAGACTATTCTTGTTTTGTTGTTGTTAACTTGTTATTATTATAGTTTTTTTTTTGAAAGTTCGATAAACATCTGCATGTCCTATTGAAACAAAACCATGAAACACCTAAGAGAAGATAATTTAAAGCACCCCTATACATGTTTCAACCCCTTCTCCATTTCCTCCCCCATCTACACCCTCCCACCCCACCCCACCTCCATTGAAATGCTTAGTAATTCCACTTGAATTTTTACAAGTCAGAAATGTTTTTAAAATAATACCAACATCGATGAAATTGACAAATTAATGGTTACAGAAATGCGCTCATGTGTCTTGTGGTCGAGTTAATCCATCAAATGTACCGCATCGCAAACATACAGACCATATACCATAGAGCAATTCAAACCCCATTAATTATTACATCCCAATGTGTATCAATAAGATAAAACCAATTTGTTAACAATAGTGGCGTTTCACTTTAAATCCAAAAACTTGGTGAGAAAAATGGGGCAACTAGATCAATCAATTAGGTGGTTATATAATGAGAACCATGGAGTCCCGATTTTTTGTGAACTTCATCAGGACAGATATCCCATCCAGTGACATAACCGGTGGAGGGGGAAGCTTCCCCCCCCCACTTGTGTGGGATCTTACACCCCCTGAAAAATTAGTGATTTTGTGCACATGCACTGATTTACAGTAAAACAACATAACAACCTATACTATACTACACATTTTAATATATGCGTAGCCCCCCCTGAAAACGTATGTGCCCCCTTTGCCCCTCCCCCCTCAAAAAAAGCTGTTAGGCCACTGGTCCCATCTCAGTACTGACGAAGCGCACTGTCACATAGGGGGCAGTGCTATACACGCAAAGGCAGCTGTGGAAAATTTAGCTCAATTTTTCATGAATAAAAAAGATGGGGGGTGGACTCAACCGGAAGTCTTACGGGCAAAAAAATGATGTCGACCTCTTGTTCAGACCAAGCCCGCGAGAGAAAGGAAAGGGTTGAGTGTCAAGTATATTTGATAATCTGCTGTCTATTTGTTGATGCTCTCTGTCACTAAGGTACTTCCATGTCAGGGTCTGAGGACTGTAACCTCGCACAGCTCATGCATGCCACACTTTTATTCATGTTCGACAGAGCAGCTACTGCCGCCCACATGCCCGACATGTGAAAGAGCTACCATGATTGAGTTCATGTTGAATAATAACTGCATCTCACCAATGTATATAACTTGATCCAAACTGGACAGTACAACTGGTTTTACAGTTATGCTTTTTCACATGACATTCAATCTTCCTTCACAGTTTTTCCATTATACCTACCAGCTTGTTTCAAGGTCTTAATAAACAAGCATGGTGATGATTGAAACAAGAACAATACATTTAATGTATTGCCCCCTGGTATAGAATACTAAAAGCAGAAATAAATTACTCAGTGGTGGAAGTAGGTCATACCCCCAGGATCTGGTCTGACTTCTTCACAAAGTAATACTCTGTCCACCTTTGTATGAAGTAGCGACACGGGCATATACACTGTACCAACTTTCAGCGCGCGTGTAAGCAAAGCACAATCGCACTGCACTGAAGGCGGCACTGGTTTACCGCACGGCGCTACTCAGACAAGACAAAGTATAGAGGATATGGTAAACTTGGAGTACCAACAGGGGCATACCGAGGCAAACAACCCCCGGACGAAGAAATATCCAATTGTCTCAGTGACCCATTTCAACAATCTAAATAGGAAATGCTGCTAATCATGCATAAAATTGACTTAATTTACATTAATATTGGTCTAATTTTAGCTCAAGATTGTTCCTATTTCTAAACTCGGGACAAAAATGCAAATGCCTATTTATTCCCTTTCCAATAGTTTGGGGCAGAGTAGCGAACTGCACTCCGTTGTTTCAAGCCGAAAAAAATTATCCCTCCCTTGGTCAGTATCTACTGTGTACTGAGATACTTGGTTAGTCATCCTAGTGACCTGCTCTAGCAAGTACTACATTTGGGGGGGGGGGGGGGACAATAATGGTAAGTCTTCGAAAGTGCAGAAGTGAGCAATACAATTATTGTATTTTTTTCATTTTTCGCTTTCTGCCCCTTGCTACCCCCTCCCGATCATTAATTCACAATATTTAAAGTTGCAACAAGAGATTTCAAATAACAGGTGTCCCCAAAAATGTGAAAATTCTGATTTTTGCACCCGTGTAAAACTTTCTATCAAAAATACCCCCATCTGAAAGGATTAAGCTGAGAACTGCTCCTTTGATACAAAAATTGTGAAATTTCTAATTTTATAAGAGTAAATGCAAAATTCAGCCTATGTTTTCAATTTTAAGTTATTTCTGTAGCTAAATAAAAGGTAGGGAATCTATTGAGGGTCTAATCTATATGAAATCACTACATATCACAGAAAATATTGATGACCTGAAATCTCTCATTGCACCTCTAACCCAATTCCACAATACACCATGCACTCTAAGAATAAAATGCGGCAGAACCCCATTTTGGGAACCTTCGAGAATAGAACTCTAAAAATGGTTCTTAAAAATCTGAGAACCCCAAGAGTCTCCCTATCAGAACCATAAAAGGTGCTATACAACAGTTAAAGAACTCTTTTGGTTCAATGAAGAACCCTATATGGGGGGTTCCAAAAAGAGGACAAGTTTAGAACCTCTTTGGCCCTTTTTTTTTTTTGCTGAGCGTGTGGTTTGGAATTGCACCTTGACATCTCAAATATCAAATGAAAAATTGGCTTTGTCTCAAAGTACCTCCCTTTCTATTAAAGTTCTACAAAAAAAAAAGAAATCAATCAAAAGGAATGATAAAAGTTGTGAAAATGTAATTAAAATTGGCAAGTGAGACTGTCGGTAAACTTTAACTGGAATCCATTTTGCACAGACCATGTGGCTTGCACCTTTGAAGTACTGGAAGTACGGAACAGACCAAAAAAATTACATTTAAGAAAGAGGCATGTGATAATAAATATCGCTTTTTCTCAGGTGCACTTATTAATAATTATATATATTATTGACTTTTATTTGTTGACTGCAGTTCTTGGGCTGTTGCCAAGGGTAGGCAAGTGTGACCAGCTTAGATATACAAATATATTGTTGTATTGGATGACTTATTTTGGACAAAAGTAAATCACCCCTGGGCCAAATCATCTTGACTAAAGTTGCACAATACTACTTCCAGATTTAGTGATATAAAGTACAATGCCGCAGGGGATAGATGGGTGAATCAACACCTGATATTGTACTGGATGTCTACTGCAGAATGGCACGCGATTATCTAGACTAGCTGTTATTGGCCTATAATATTGTAAAGGGAACATAAGTGATTCGTTTTGTGTCTACTCTATGACCCCCCCCCCCAACTTTTATTACATTTTCTTATATCAAGATAATTTGTGTCTTCTTTCATATAGCCATACACCAATTTTTTTTTTTAACTTTTTCTAAAACTACAACTTGCTTTTGACTTCAATTAAACCCCAGGTATAGTGCTAGGTTTCAAAATAAGGGAAATAAATTCTTAACCTTTTTAACCCTGACTGATTCTGTATAGGTTATAACACATTAGTCAGTTGTTCTTGAGATGGCATTTCAAATGACTTACCATTGATTTGTATCTCTGGTATAGCTATGGGTCCCTTTTTTGCAAAAATTGGTATAGATATGGGTCCTAATTCCAGACTCTTTGAGGCACGTCCCTACCCATACCAAACTTGAGACACCCAAGGATCTAACCTTTCAATATTCAATCGTTTAGATATGTGCACCGAACTCAAAACCGGAGCTCAAAAATTATTTTGTGCAATTATCAGGTAAACTCACTATTTGTTGTAATCCTCATAGCAATATTCCGTTGATGTATAGACTATCTACTATATCAATCCTTTAAAAATCCCTTTATTTTTCCCATTGGTTTCCCAAATCAAAGTCAAACCAAAGATTTCAGTATTTAACCAGACCCCAGGGTATCCAGACGAGACTAATCAACTCCCATGCATGACCCCACAACGTAATTTTGTTGTCCCAGTTGAAAAATTTTTGTTTGTTTGTGTGGTGATTTTTGTTTATTTATCCAGTGTCATCTCCGTTTTGGTTCTGAATTCATTTTTGAAACACTTCAATGACTGCATTATTTGAGTACACTACAAGGAATTGATGAATCAGAAATCTACAACAAAATTCACAAACATTTCCCAATTTTCCTTTTTTGTAAAAAAAAAAGTACAACTTATAACCTTTGAGTGATAAACCAGAAGCACATAATGAACTTATAGGATGAACTTACCCCCTGGCAACTCCTACCTATCTATTCACATCTAAGCACTATTTGCTTGGTTATTAACATAATGGGCAATCAGAGAACTGTAAGAGGTGGATGGTTTACAGAGATAGAGAAGCACTATTTTGATTGTTACTCAAAGTGTTATCTCCAAGCTCGTTGGTTATCTCATATTGTGTCCTAGTAATGAGCCAATAAGATAGTTTCTACCCATACGGTGTTTTGAATGAATCCCAAGATGCATAGCAATGTTCCTATACTGTCCTGTACTAAACACATGTCATTATTTTTTTATTCTTAGGGATAAAAAGTGTTTCCAAAAGTTTAAGAACCACAAACATTTCATAATCATACTAAATTCCTAAGAACTAACACTTGTGGGCTAAAATGAGCCTTCCAGTCCAGGGTTTATTGTTAAGATGGATTTTCATGGGATCACATGACCCGACTGAGGTGAAATTTCCCAACACTGTTGCATTGTGGGATTGACTCAAAACACCTCTGGTTTCTACCATAGGTGGTAGTGCCAAGGTACTTGCTGCTTCTGTCTATACACACCCTTCTGCAACGTGCAGTGAATGAAGATCTTTTTCAGCGCTGTTGATTTCTTCCTTTTGTCAATTTTTATTTGAAAAAAAAATTAGAAGAGTCCTACATCCGTTCTTTAAGTTACTCCAGTTATTTCAAATAATTTTCATATAAATAAACACAAGAACATTCCCCAGAAAATACCCCCTCATTTTTTTAACTGGAATTTTTACCTTTTTTTTAGAATGCTTACTAATGCATTAGATCAATCCGGAGTGAATAAGCAAACATGTTGCTTTTTTGTATAAAAAAGAGGAATTAGTTTTTGTTGTCATGCATGAAAAAATTCCAGCATGCTTCTCTATACGTCCGAGACAAGTGTTCAAAAGTTAGTTTTTGGTAACTTGTCAACTGTCATATTCCTGTAATAAATTGGCCTGGGATTGGCATGGGTGATAGGCTCTTGCATGCCCATACTTAATCCGTGGTCAAAATTGTTGTGCTCTCACTGGAATTGTTACCAACAACAACAACAATTTCCATAAGGTCAAAGACCTATGGGTAAGTCAATTTGGAACATAATTTTTCTGTTTCATGCCATTTCCGTCATCTGCTAAATAGAAGATCGCCGCGACCTTAATATTAAATCGTTCTGTTACTCATAGGGCGTTGATTTGGTCATAAACATTTCAGGTGAGTTGCTCAGTATATAAAGCTTACACCATGCAAAAATTCAAATAATTTGAAAATTGTGAGGCGCACTATTTTTCAAATGTTCCAGGTCTCCTTAATCATTTGAATGGAGTGTTCGTCCATTGAAAAAAAATCATACTGTACCAACTCTGCCTAGAAACACTTACGTTGATATGTCTAAGAAATGTTGTGGAATTAATTTAGTGCAGAGGTATTAAATAACCTATTGTAAAGGTGTGTCCTTGAAGTTTACCTATAGCCTAAGTTTTACGAGTCTTTTTGTTTGGTCTTGTGTGCTGGGAACTGCTCATCGTCTAACGATCTTGAATACTGCGAACTACAGAGAAACAAACTAAAGTGCCAGGCTGAACAATGATCATTTAAATGTGAATGGAAATAAATATAAAAGATTTCCATGCTGAGCTTAGTCTTGCCTCCTTTGTACATATAAATATGAAAAAAAATATTTGTAAAGATGAAAGCTGGCAACTGATAGTTTGCATTATTTAGGCATCTGTTAAAGCATGAATTATTATAGCATGGTTAAAGGTACCCCAACTGATTACAATAGTATTTTTCTTTGCGTTCCAAGGGAGGGCCATCAACAACATTTTTTTTTAAATTTAAACCTTAGTTCTCCAGGTAGACAAGGATGTATATATTATTAATCGTTCCCTGGAGATGGCCACGCACGATAGTGTTGACAAACGAAAACCCATGTGGCGCTTGGCCGGATTCGAACTCGGCGACTTTCGTATTACATGCTCGACGCTCTATCCGACTGAGCTATCAAACCAATATAATCGTAATGTTAAAGATACAGTTTTCGATGCGATCCGCTAGGAAGAGCGACGGACGCCTTTCGAACCTAACCCTATAGATGATATCTAGCGCTCTTTAAACCTGACCCAGATTGGAATAGCTCATGGTTTAGAGCGTCGTGCATGTATACGAAGGTCGCCCGGTTTTCGATCCGCCAAGCTCACATGGGGTTTTTTTTTTCAACACTATCGTGCTCTGGCCATCTCCAGGAAAGAATTAATAATATATACAACATTTTTTTTACTTTAATTCCAAAATTTCCAATTGATCCGACATACCATTTTTTGCGAGTGCCAATGTGTGTAATTACAATAGCCCTAGAGAACTGTACTATTTCCATGCAGTTTTCCTGTGAATAACCATATTTTTGCCTGAAAAATCCAGGTTTCTAATGTATCAAAATCGCAGGTTTTATGGTGTGAAGGTGGGCTTGAGGCTGAGGACCGGGTAATGCATATTGGTTTATAGCTGCATTACACTTAAGCACTAAAAGAACAGATATCGTTACATAACGTTTATCACAAATGTGTGGTATTTATGGAATATAAATATGATAGTGAGAATGTAAATGACTATCTCATGGAACAAAGAACATAGGAAGATTTCATACCACCAAAATTTCTAGTCTGGCATGACTTGGACTGAAACTGTGTCAAAAAGGTGTATAGAAAGTTAGGTCTAAGGTTAAAATTAGTTTTAAAAAAACATAACTTTTTTTGGCCAATGTTGAGCTGAATGTATTCTAGATGCAAACCAACAAGTTATCAAAATAAAACTTACATGTGAAAATTTCTGTTACTTATAACAGTCACAATTTTAACCCCAGTCCTACAGGAATCACTGGACTGGAAGCCATAGTTTGCATGGTTTGAGCAATGGCTCCTACTCATCAATTCACATCTGTTTGACCCCATACAAATTGTCTTTTTTATTTATAGAACCATTTTTTTTCAGATTTATCAGATTTATTTGCCAATCAATCAATCTACATAATAGAATCATGACAGGAATACAGGAATAATATTAATGTTAGTGAAAAAAATAGGATATACATTACCAGAGATAATCTCTTGCTAATATTGTAATATTGAGAATGATAATAAGAATGATAATAATAATACAAAAATTTATATAATTTGCAATTAGTAAGTGAAATAATAAGGATTGGCGGTTGACGAGGTCACTACTAAACGCAGAGCGTGAAGGTGTAGTGACCCTCTTACAATTTACATAAAAATAATAATATCAAACACTACTTAGCGAATACCATACAAGGACAAAAATGAGACACAAAATAAAACGAAACAGACAAAATAGAAGAAACAACTACAAGACAAAACAGGACATGTATGAAATTCGACCACAGAAAATTAACGCGAATAGTAACCAAAAGGATGCATACCATAAAGAATCATGTGGAATAACAACTATTGTAAAATTTCTCAATTTGCTTAAATGAAGCAATGGAAGATGATGTTTTGATCGTAGGAGGGAATATTGTTCCAAAGTAATGGGCCTTGGAGTGCAGACGTGTACCAGCAAGCACGGTTTAGTAGGTTTAATGAAATGGGTGTTAACATTCCTTGTTAATAATCATGAAGGGATAGGCCCGTATTTTTAAGATGTATCATCAATGAGGTGGTTTGGTAAAATGTTTTATGATGCTGGTACATGAAGATTGCAAGCTGTATTATAAATATCAATATTTTAGGGTCTTTAAAGTAGAAAATAGAGGGTCAGTGTGGCCAGCCAGAGGAGTTGGTACATGACTTGATAACTCGTTTTTGAAGTAGAAAAACAAAGAATCGAGCTGAATTATTAGGATCGGGCCAGATCATTGCACCGTTATGAAAAGTATTGCGTATACAAGAGAATTATACAGATATGTAACGATTCTTGTGGTAAAAAAGGGAAAAACCCCGGGACTTTGCGTTATGACACCTAAGTTTAGATATAATTTTTAGAAATGTGCTGTGTTTGTGAATGCCAAGATAAATTAGAACAATGAGACACCTAAGAATTTAGTACTGTCACTTGTCTGTTATGCTGTACCATCAATTTTAATGTTTAGTTTAATGTTGAGGTTTGTTCCTGTGTTTATTTTTAAAAATTATATAGTTGGTTTTTTTAATAATTCAGCGAACGTTATTTGAATTTGAACAGTTAGAAATGTGCAAGAGCTCGTTTTAATTGTCGCTTTCTAAATTTTCGGGTCATGGTGAGAAAATAAAATGTTAGTGTCATCTGCAAATAAAACAAAATCAGGTATGTTCGTGGATAATGGAAGGTTCATTAGGTTATAAAAGAAATAATAGAGGACCAGGAATCGAGAATTGTGACACCACATGTGACATTCTGAACTAGAGGGGGTACTATTAAATAGAACACGTGCGGTCTACCAGAAGATAACTCCAAGCCCAGTCATTAGCAAGACCCCTGATACCTATTTAGATAATTGATTGAGGAGTATATTGTGGTGTTGAGGTACGAAGGCCTTGCTAAGGTGTCTAGGAAATACAGCGGTGCTGAGTTTTTTATCAAGATGTAGCTATTTGCCAATAGAGATCGTTTATTGCCATGTTAGTGATCTTTGGGCCTAAAGACGCATTGAAGCAGTGGCAACACATTTTGACAACTGATATACGTAGGGACATGAAAGAGCTATTGTTATTGCAAAAAATCAGCAAAATCCATGCGGGAATCTTGCCATAAAGGCCTACAAAGTTCATGATTGTATGTTATATCGCTCTCTATATGCCCATTCTCCAGAGAAAAGACATTGGAAAAATGATTTTGCCGACAAATTGAATTTCATAAAATTTACAGAGGACTATTTAGTGGACTAAATAATCCGATCAGTTGTCAAAACTGTGTCGCCGGTGATTTTTTTTTTTTTTCTGGTTTTGTGGACAGACAGCCACTCAGTTTAAGCGCTCGACTCCAGTGTATTGTGCTCATCCATCCGTATAGGTGTGCGTTCGAGCCCTGTGAGATTCAGCTATCTTGTAAATTTCCCTTGACAAGAAACTAACCGCTTGGTTGGTCCCGATTTACCCCTGAGAAATTTTTGGGTAAGCTGGTCCCGCTGCGATGTTAATCTGCGATGGTTATCTGCGATGGCAAGCGCTGATCTCTGACCATCTGCTGCCTCCCTTTAAATGATGCTAAATGGTATATGGTATGGTTGGGGCCCCAGTTGGTCCATGGCCATTTGTGAAAGCGCATAGAGGCCAATAGCATAAGGTGCTTATATAAATCTCTGCTATTATATTTTGTCATAATACGAGACTTTCAAACAGCTGTGCGTTGTAGTCTTCAATTTCCAGCCGCTCAATACATTAGTTGTCATAATATTTTTACTGCTGAATGGAATCAAGAGGTTTAGGCTCCAAATAAACCTATTGCATGCGCATGGACATTTTTTAAAAAAAATATCAGGTCATTAGCGATAAACCATAAGACTGTATAAATCAGTAAATATTAAGAATAAGAACATACTACATCTTGTATTGAAAGCTTTTAACAACAAAAGTCATTTTAAAGAAACTTGTGAAGAATGATGATCTGCACTCATCACAATTGTCTCTGATCTTTTGCTGCAACAACCCAAGTCATTCTAATTGTTTTTTTGGTTTTTTTTGTTTTACGAGTTCAACACTTTAGAATAAGAACGTTTAACCCAAAACAACTTTCCCCAAAGGCTGAAAAAACATACAAAGACAAAAGCTATCAACACTTTAGAAAATAATTCCATTAAAATCCTAAGTGCCCTGCGGGCCAGGAAGGCTAGAATTAGGAAAAAAGGTTGAGAGTAAGTCTTAACAAATTATTTCTGGTGATTGTTTGGCTCGTCAACAACACATTGCAAATCTTGCAGTTTTGTCTTAATCATTAAGGGTTGAAAAGTATTTTTTTCTTCTCCATCTTACCACAATCAAATTTATATTGCATACTTTTTTTTAACTTTTCACAATAATAGATTTATCACAACTTCATTAAAATAATATTGTTCGCTCTAGCATTGATAATTTAAATAACTTTTACAATTACTAAAATTAGCTTAATCTTTAAAAAAAATTCTCTTCAATGCCCCTTGCACACCTGCCTTTCTTATGTTTCTGATTCTTTCTTGGTCAGTACATTTTTGATTGGCTGATGATGTGTTCTTAGCATTTGAGCAGCCAATAAAAATAGAGTTTCTAAAATAGTTTAAGCAAAATCCTCTTCACCTTACCACCATTCATTTTGTGGTGCTGATTGGTTCATTAAATCATATGACCTTCTTTGTGGCCAATCACCAACTAGTTCTCCGCAGGTTAAAGGATTCAGGATACATGCACTATATAACTTCATATTTACACATTTCAAATATTTGGTGCTCTTTTATTTTGGAATCAGTATTATTTTCCCCTAAAAGACGAACAAGTTTGCTTGCATGACTTCACCTAAGTGCCATCGCAAAAGTTTGATGATTCTGGACCGAACTGATTTTGCCAGAAAAATGTCTCATTTGGAACAAATGGTTAAAACTTAGTCTGGGTTTATTGTAAATGTTTAAGCAATCCTAAAGGCTAGAAACCACCTTGATTTGCAGTATTTTTTGGCCCAATCTGTTTTAAGATTTTGATGGAGAAGGTCAATTTTGGACTTTTGGGTGTATTTTAAATGTTAAACACAAATTAATGTAAGTTTGAACCATTGGATGCATTTTGGAAGAATTATTGATAAATGTCCTCAAAAGGCTAAATTTGGAGTATTTTAATGTTAAACATAATTTTAGCCAATCAACCATTCTGTTTTGCAGTCTGCAGCATAAAACAAGTTTTTGCCTTACTACCTTGGCCAAACCACTTATGGAAATACTTTGTGCCACACACTTTGAAGTCTGAACGGCGCTCAGAGGTGATAAAATTAATTTACAGTTGACTAAAACTTACCCCGGGCTAAATTTCAATTAAATCATTTTCCTCATGCAATATTAAATCTTCATTTCAATAATCCCGCAGACACTTAAATACAAAGCCATTTAATTTTCAAAAGGGAAATTGAATATTTGATCAAGAAATTGTCATATCACCTGTAATTGTATGTATTCTAATGTGCCACATCCTAAACACCAGGAAAAGCCTGACAACTTGGAAGTGATATTGTGCACTTTACTTAAACAATATTTGGATACTCAGTTTCTTTCCTTTGCTATAATCTGTGTCGACAGCTTAATTTTAATGAGATGTTTTATTAACTTCAATATGTCATAATTTACACAAATAAGCTGAATGCAATACACTACACTGCTCTAAGTATAACCCAAAAGTATGGGGAATTAATTTTATAACAGGATGGCTAGAGGTAAGATGAGGTATGGTATTCTTCCCACAATGCATTTCTTCCAATATAATTTTGCACTGGTTGTCACATGAGTTTATAGTGACAAAAAGTACTTCAGTTTCAAGATTGGGAAGAGTTATGTTCATTTGTCACTTTTTGTCAACTCATCAGTGGCGTAACCAAGACGGGGGGCAGGGGCAGCTCCCCCCCCCCCCCCGTGGTGATCTTGCCCCTGAAAAGTAGTGGGTTTACATAGACCATATAACTATACTAACAAATTTTAATATATGCGGCCCCCTGAAAACTACAGTTCCCCCCCTTTGCCCCCCCTGAAAAAAAGCTGGTTACGCCACTGCAACGCACGTGCCGTCAACCAGGTAGAACTGTGGCTTGACCATGTTCCTCATGGTAGACTGTGCTTGACCATATGACATGGTCACTCCACAGTTCTGCATGGTTGAACTACGGTGAACCACGCTAGCATGATTGACATTTTGCCTGGGATTCAGTACACCTTAGATCATGGCGTTAAAATGCAAGAAAATATATTCATCAGAATGGATTTCTCATTTTGCCTGTAATAACATTTGACCTGTTGTGACCTTTATGATTATAATATTAATCCATAAGAATCTCGCCATTTTGAATTGGTTTATTTATATGGCGATACACATAATTAAAAAGTGAGATATGGGCAAGAATTAGACAGACATGAGAATGAACTTTCAGAGAAAAAAACTGAAAGCAAAAAAAAAAAACACCTGAAAAAATGTATGAGATCCAGCAAAAACACCAGAAATCAGGCTGAAAATAAATGAAAGATGCGTAAATTCAGACCAAAAAACCCCGAATTCAGTTTTTAAACTGTGAAGATTCTCATTCCTGATAAGATGGTTTAAAGCATAGAAAACATTTATAAGCAATTTGCCCTCTAAAGTCACATATGCTTATTTTCAACAAACTATGGAATTTCTTTAATATCTAGTGCCCTCAAATGATGCACTATGACCAAGAAATAGTATAACAGTTTTTTTATGCACAAAAATACCAATATTGAGCCGTGGGGGGGGGGGGGGTACTTACATATATTAAAAGGTATAAGGGATGTGTTAGTCTAGTGGGTCATTTTATCAGGCCTGTGAGAGTTCAGCATTTACGCTGAATATCAGCATTTTGCATGCTTTCAAAGAGTCTGTTTTTTACCTTTAATGCTAAGTCAGCACTCACTCACAGTCTGTTTTATGGGAAATACTTTGGAGTCCTTAGCAACACATCCCCCATCAAACCAAATCCGAGTACAAGCCTTTATTGTAGGCCTACCACAATATTAATCACTAAACATTAAAATTCACTTATTATGACCAACATCATAAGCAAAATTAGAAGCAATAATCCTGGACTTTGTGAGTGTAAACATCCTATTTTTTTGTCCAATGGTTTCTCAAGTTTGGTTTGGGTAGGAACCTGCCTCTCAGGAGTCGGGAAATAGGATCCATATATACTTTTGCCAGAAATGGGACACAAGATGCTTTCTTTCAAAATAACACCCTACAATTTTCCAATATTTTAGTGTTTTTTTGGCTCCCGATTGAAGATAGGCCTATCTAACTATATTTTGCTGGAAATTTTCTGAAAATTTTGAAAAATACCCATCTTTATACCACAATTGCATAAAAAGTGTCATTCATGTATAGTTTATACCGTATAGGATTAATTTGGAATGTAAAGTGTTTTTTTAACTTTGTCAAACAATGAAACCATATGACTCTGAGGGGTGCTGTTTTTAAAAAAATTGTGTATATAAATTGAAGTATATTAACACCTAGTAGATGAGGCTCCACTTTCACATATGGCCTCAATTCTTCACATGCTCAGATGCTGTATCAGGAAATGGATGAGCAATAACATGCTCAACTCCCACTTAAGAAAAAATGAGGGCGCATTTTTTGCAAAATGCACTACTATGCAGTGTTGCCAATACAGTGCTTTACCCACCCCATTGGGCGACTCTCAAACATCAATAGTGTTCTCAAAGTGATATTTTTGGCGAGTAGCAGCAATTTTTTGTACCATATAAGCTAGGGGCAGATTTGGGGGTGCAATCCCCCTATTGCCATACACTAGAAGAGTATGTTGCATGTATGTTACAAATTGTGTCATATCAAGCAAATAATGACTGGTGTACCCCCTGACAATTCCTGAATCTGCCCCTGATATAAACCAATGGTTCAGCGGCGTAGCCAGGTGGGGGCAGATGGGGGAAAAATGCCCCCGCTGACATTTTTTGAGGGGAAATCGGTAAATAAAACAATGTTATTTATGTAAAATCAGCCCTTTTCCTGATTCTTTTGCCCGGTCGCAAAAGAATTTTTGCTTGTGATCGGGAAATTTGTTGCACCTACCAGAAAATTGCCCCCTTGGAACCACTGGGCTGGCTATGCGCCTGCAATGGTTAATGTAAAAATTGGGCTACTTTTTCCTCTCCAACCATTTCTTTACTCCCAAATGAACCACTGACCATGCCTTTGAGTTTCAAAGTACCAACTTAATGGAGTGTTTAAGAAGTACTAAAGAAACTTGCTCATGCATTTTATCAAAATTTCAACCAACAAAATGATCTCAGGAAGTAAATATCCATACTCATCAGCTCATTGATAATTACACCCTAACAGATAATATCATTAAATCACCACTCTAAAATCACTTTTTAATACCGCTAACCTTGAAACAAGATTTTCTTTTTTGTGGGTGCTGCTTCAATTAAGTCCCATCACAATTATCTTTGCCTGCACACACCAAGCTATTACTGGTTATTTCAATGGCCTGTAATACCAATCATTATTACCCAGGTTTCCTGTACATGCCACTCAATTGGAAGCCACTATTTAAAGTCAGTCATCCTAATAGAATTGTGGTCAGGAATTGCAAATTTGTATATCTGGTATTAAAAACATGTAATCCTACAGGTAGGAATTACCTACATGGATGTAACAAAGTATAGCTGGGGTTGCTCATCCTATAAACTGCATTTTGGGAATTTATTTTGCCCTCTAAACCAATCATTGTGTGATTTCAGGAGACATGACAAACTACACATCTGATTTTGCTCCGAAATAAGGACTATGCCATTAAAATGTCGCAACTTCAATTTACATAAAAAAAAAACAAAAAAGACAAGAACATTAGTAAATGTGTTTAGAAAAATTAACTTTTACCTGAACAAATAGGCTAATAATATCGAGGATCCCCGATTGTAATTATAAAACTTATTTCAAGATATCCACAACTAAACCACTTTAAAGGTGCATTTCGTGATTTCAGTACCTTTGTTTTATTCATTAATCACTAGACATCCTGAGAAAAGCTTATTCTTAAAATATGAGCTGATCCCGATTCTGCGGTTTTGTGTATAGCAATGATCGTTTTCCCAAGGTCCCATAGGCTACTGTGCTGTAATTTAGTCCGTTTACGGACAGAAAATACAAAATTGCGATTTCTCACAGATGCGACCGAATTTGCACGTGAGATTGGGCACATATGTGGATTACTGAGGGCTAACGGTTCAGATGATATAAAAATCGCAATATTTTTTAGGTAAGTCGGGGGGAGGGGGGGGCGAGGGATGTGATCAAGAAATGCCCCTTTTTTAACTCCCTGGGGCTAAGCTCTACCTGCCTATCTAAGCACTATCAGCATCTAAGCACTATTTTGATTGGTTATTTTGGAGGTAATAGCATGGAAATGAGCAAATCAGAGATACTTGTAAGAAGAATTGTGGTATGGTTTACAGAGATATAGAAGCACCAATTTGATTGGTTACTTACGCATTATCTGTTGTGTCCTGCAATGAGCCAATTGGACTGAATGTATCATAAACAATTCCAATTGTACAAAATCTCAACATCAAGAAAGATTAAGGGCAAGGTGAAATGTGGTATATTCTTTAAGAGTATAAGCATACTGCATATATGCAATTGTTGTTTTCCCCATAGATTACTTCTGCAGTAAGCTGTGACAATTCAATAAAGTTGTTAATGAATCTTGTACCACTCTTCCGATTGAAAGAAAGTGAAATTCACAAGTTTACACATAAGAGCAGGAGGATATGTTTTGTACTTCCCACACAGGAACTTTTTTTGCCAAAACTTACTTCGGTAAAGGAGGCAACCAGGCCCGTACGCAAAGGGTGGGGGTGCGGTTGTACCCCCCATATTCCACAAAAGGACAAAAGTACCACTTTTTGCTGATTTTTCGATAAAAAGGTCAAAATTAATGTAAAATTTGCACCAAGAAAGTCCACTTTTTGATGATAAAATGTTCAAAAATTCCATAAAAGAACCGTTTTAGTGGGGTTAGGTCCACTTTTACCCAAAAGTCCACTTTTTCAACAAAAAAAAGGTCCACTTTTTTGAAGTCCTGCACCCCCAAATAAATCTGCGTACGGCCCTGGAGGCAACATTTGGGTCTAAACATTTCCTTCTTACATGGTATGTTTTTGGCGGAAGGGGGGGGGGAAAGGGGAACTCTAATGGGTTTGTCAAAACTGTTAAGTTCTGACATATGTGTACACTTTCATACTTGATTGACCACCTGGTTAGCTTCTAGAATTAAACCTACAAATAGGTCCACATTCTAGGTGAAATCCTAAGGCATTCATCTCAATTTTCTGGAAATACCATAAGAACTGGTTTAAGGGCTTAGGACTTGGGCCTTCATTTGGATTGTACATCCGCATAAAAAAATGAACTCAATAAAATATGCGAAAGAGCTAGATCTATGTATGTTCCTTTAAAACAGTACCCAAGTCCAAAAATTGACTTTGCCCTTATCTGCAATGAGGAGCACCCCAGGACAAGCACATTAAAATTAATATCTTGTATAATAAAATGTTGTAAATCCCTGGATTAGGCTTTTGAAGCTACAAATTCCCATTGATTTTTTTATTCTATTTTTCAATTGTGGTAGCTATAATGCTAAAGCTAATGATTGATTTCTATAAATCCCTCTTTCAAAAGCATGATGGTAATACTGTTTTCTTAGCTGGATGGGGAAAATGCAGAGGGATTTTGTTCAATCCCACAATGCACCAGTTTGGTGAAATTTCACCTAATAGGGTCATGTGATCCAATAAAAATCCTATTCTTAACACATAAAAACCCTGACTTCATTTTAGCCCACAAAGGATTAGTACTTAGGGAATTTTTAGCATGAAATGTCTTGTGGTTCTTAAACTTTTGTAACACTTTTTATCCCTAAGTACTGACAAATGTTTAGTACACTACAGTATAGGCACATTGCTCTGCATCATGGGATTGATTCAAAACACCACATGTTGCACTGAAACAACCACATTTTTCTTAAATTTAATGACAAATACAAAGGAATTTACATGTATTCAATTTGTTCGATTTGGTAGGGTACTTTTTTTTTATCCCACAGTGCCTTTATTATGATACACTTTATTTATTCATCTGTTCAAATAAAAGTCACAGATGCAGTAAAGGTACATTCTTTAAGGGTATACCATTATTTTGCCAAAACAAAATAATATGCCTTGTACCATTCCTTTATTTACTTATTTATTTCTTTAATTATTTTATTCTTTTAATTGTTGTGTGGAGGATGGTTTCAAAAAATACCACCACACAATATGGTTGAAAAAATTTGTGTTTGTGTTCTTTTTCCTAGAGAGAAAGAAAGTGAAGGAAAATACCATCGAGGGAGGTACCAGGTAGATTTCATGAAGGGCTGGATTGTTATGGAAAAAAGTCCCACCATCTGATAAAAAAATCTACCTACCTCACAATGGGAAAAATGACAAAAGTCATTTTCTCTAATCATGCAATCTATTGACCCATGAACGTGCCCAAGAGTATAAACCAACAAACAACAAACAAACAAAAAGATTTCAGGGCAAAAATAACCCAAACTACGCGACCGATAATTATTGATCAAACCCAAACTACCCAGCTCCCCCATGACATCTAATGGTATGGTCCTTTACCTTACAAGCACAGAGTTTGTAATGAATCAAATCAATGAATATTGGTCAAATGACATAATACTAATAATAGTACTTAAGTGATATACTACCAGTATGAACTTAATAATTTTTAAATAAGAATTAATGAAAGTACTATAGATGCGAATTGCAATCAGGCACACCATGGTCACACCACTATTTCCTGAGGCTGGTGTAATTAATGGTTAATTGGCCAATTCAATTCTAGTGCTGTTGAAAGATATGATGGGTTTTATTGATTTAGAAGCGATCTCCCAATAAATAAAATCACTTCGTATGTAAATTGAGGATGTGATTAGTGTGAAAATTATGATGTCAAAATTCTCGGAGTCATTATACAAAGTATAATAATGCGAAGGTGGGAGGGTCTTGGCTCAAGTGGTTATAGCAGATGAGCGGGGGCGGTATGTTTATATGGATTGCATTTCCTCCATCTGGTATGACGATGATCCTTTTCCTTAATATGGCTACAAATATTGGTAGGCTGTACACAATGATCCCATTATAGAAAGAATACTATAAAATAGAGGTGCGGCATTGAAGAAAAACACAAAAATTCCAACAAAAAAAAAATCCACTATGGTGCTTCAATTTGAGGAATTGGGGACAAGACATATGTACAAATAAAGGGGCAAGGGGGCATTCAACCCCCCATTTTTTTGTTGCCTCCCAATTACCCCGGCCCCCCCCAAAAATAACGATTTGGCAGAACTCAGCGATTAGGGCAAAATCATCAAATTTTGGCAAAAATTAGCATTTGGGCCAAATTTTTGATATTTTGCCCTCCAAATTTCACTTTCCCCCCCAAAAAAAAAATTCACTTTGCCCCCCAGAAAAAGATGTCCGGCACCACCACATGAACTGGGGGTCTTGGACTGAGTGCTTAACATGAAGTTTTTTGCAGTGAAGGCATGCTTTCACAGAGGACCAAATGTTGGTGCTTGGATAAAAAACACCACACCCAGCGATTTTTTATTAAACAGAAAATCACAGTAAAGAGAAAAAAATGTGGCATTTACATAAAAGTGACCATCTTATGAGATCCTGGCAAGGGATTAATTTTGAAAAAGCACACTCTGTAACTTCTCAGGCTTATAATTACCAAAATAGAAAAACATACAGCTCAACTGTCACTGTTTTGCACTTGCTTTTTACCCCAATAATCATGATTAAGAGTAAAATTACTGTTATTAATGGCTGCATCTTAACCCTTATATCACCAACTGGGTGACTTAAACCAAACCAGCTCCCATTGTTTTAGCACGTGAAGTGGAACCAAAATAATATGATACAAAAACATCTGAAACCATGACTTACATCCTGAATACCGCTTTAATGTATCATCACAACGTAATTCTCCATGAACGGAATATCAATATTAATACGCCATGTTATGAGCCGTCCATTTGGCACTATATTAGTCTTTGTCATACATTTTCGGATAGGCCCTGAAGTTTCATTGAGGCGCCTAAAAACCTGCCTTGCGTATTCAACCAATTTACTTGATTAGCAACAAGCAAGGCATTTAGGTGCATGGTAGACATAAACAAAAATGATGATTGTACATTAACAAATTGAGTAATAATTACATAGACTTGTCACAATAGAATAAGTATTTTCTAGAATTAAGTCAATTCATCCATAAAGTTAAGTAAATTACTCCTCCATTGTATCTTTCATCAGCAGAATAGCAGTGGCGTAACAGGCGGGGGGCAGGGGGCAGGTTGCCCCCCCGACGACTTTGGCCGGGAAAAAATTTGCAAAAATCATGCTAAATCAGCCGTTTTTTAGCCCTCTGACCGGAAAAAATTGGCCTTTTGACCCCCCGAGAGGGAAAATTTCCCAAGACTGGGAAATTTGCCCCTCAGAGCGGGCAGGCCCGTTACGCCACTGCAGAATAGAAATGAATTATTTTAATGAATTTTTCTTATGACAGTGGTATCATAACTACACATGCATGCTCCAACAGCCACATGTGTCCTAAGCTTTGACGTCACTACTGCCAGGTACTGGTATTGAAAAGCAACATTTCTTTCAAAAAAAAAAAAAAAGTCAAATTTGCACTAAAGGACTTGTGAACTTATTCACTGAGTCATAATTATAATTATTGGATGGGGTAACTAAAGATAACAATTTCCTCAAGTGTGACATCCAACTCGGCAGAAAGATGCCAATCAACTTAAAATAATTTCATTGTGTAAGACTTGTCAGCTTCAGATGATCAAGTTTAATTAAAGGTGCAACGAGAGATTTTGAGACACCCAAATATTGTGTAATAATAGTAATTTCATGTAGATTAGACCCTCAATAGATTTCTTACCTTGTATTTGGCTACAGAAATGTCATAAAAAAGAAAGAAAAAAGGTGATTTTGATTTGCTTATATTTCAATGTAAAACATAGACTGAATTTCGTATTTGCTCCTATACAAAATTAGAAATTCACAATTTTTGTACCAAAGAAATATTTCTCAGCTTAATCCTTTCAGATGGGGATATTTTTGATGGAAAGCTTTACATCAGGGCAAAAATCAGTACTTTCAATTTTTTAGGGACACCTGGTATGTGAAATCTCTCATTGCCCTTTAAAGTTTTATTGCACAGGTGAGCAACAATTTTAGCTTGGCATCTATACTTAGGATGTTAGAGGGCCTGAAGAGAAATCCTGATCGGCCTGAAAAAGTGTGTGAATTTAGGCTAAAAGCCTCCAAAACAGGCTGAAAATTTTAAAAAATTGCGAAAATTTTGAGTAACTGATGGCCTAAATTCAGTCTATAGCCTGAAAACTTACATCCCTGTATACTAGAAATACTGTACTTACCCTAGTATAGTCCTGCCTGTTTTTACTCGAAATTAGCTTGAATTTAGGGGTGAGATTATAATGAGATCTACATCCTAACATAAACACAAAAGCTTCAAAATGTTAGCCTTTTGCCCATTCCATATATTTTCAGGTGTCAAATGAGGTCTATGATCAACAAAGACAAATGCCTGGAGGCATAGGCCTAATTAATTTGCAAGAAAATCACAATAAGCCTAGCCTAACTCCTGAAAGGAAGGGTGAAGCGAAATGATTGTGATGATTTTCAACTTTTACAGCAAAAAATTTCATGGTCCCCCTTCGCTTTCATTAAAAAATTTCAAGTTTCCCCTTTGCTTTCATTAAAAATTTCATGTTTCCCCTCCGTTTTCATTCAAATATTTCATGTTCCCCCTTCACTTTCATTCAAAAACTTCACATGCACCCTTCACTTTCATTCAAAAATTTCACATTTCCCCTTATCTTATGAAATTTCTCCATTTAAAAGTTCAGATTCCCCTTGCTCCATAAAGAAAATCTTCTGATTGCTGTACCAATCTTCCAATTGCTGTAACAGCTTCAATTTTTCCAGCTAGCTGCACTTGCTGGGTAGAGACATATTTTTTTACAGTAGGTTGAGATTCTGAACTGGGGGTGGGGTTGTTCTGGGGGAGCAACATACTGCACCGTGCACCACCTGCACAGAATCATTATTCCCTTCTCCTTCAATTTTCCCTCCATCCATCCACTTTTCTTTTCTATCCTTTCCTCTTTTACCTTCTCCTTCCCCTTTAATTCCCTTTTCCCCTCTCCTTCACCTTCTTTTTTCCCCTTCTTTTCATTCCCATTTTTTCACTTCTCCATCCCCCACTGGTTTGCCACTGAACATGCACACATGTATGGCAATTAGTTAAAAACATACATGCCTGTACAAAATCAATTAAAAATAACAGCGTCCAGGGCGTACCAATTTTAATTCTCTTTACTGTTCGTTACCAGTTGAAAGTTACTTTTATCGCACACATAATGATAAAGAAACCGGTGAAATTCATTACACACAACCAGAAGATAACAAAGATGTAACTGCCCAAAAAGTAATTTCACATCACCCTTTGTATGACTACATCCCAACATTTCAATTAACTAATTTTAAAACAAAATTATATCATTGCCTCAATGAATTTGAATAGTGAGAACAATAGGGTCATTTAACAGCACAATAAGCAGAGGAGTAAATGTATTCTTATTATTGACTCAGAGGGTATATTGAGTCAATCCCACAATGCACCAGTTTTGGGAAATTCCATCCCAATAGGGTCCGGTGATCCCACAAAAATTCTATTCTTAACACATAAAAACCCTGACTTTACACTCATTTTAGCCCACAAAGCATTAGTACTTAGGGAATTTTTAGAATAATCATGAAATGTCTGTGGTTCTTAAGCTTTTGGAACACTTTCTATTCCTAAGTACTGATACTGTGTTTAGTACAGTAACAGTATAGGCACATTGCAATGCATTATGGGATTGATTCAAAACACCCTCTGCTATTGACTCGTCAGCTGTCATGAACATGAAAACTTTTTGAAGCGGTCAGACAATTTTTTTTGTCTTTTCAGTGATTATGAAAAATTAAAACATTGGTCATAAAAGAAACATGTCTCCAGCTTAACGGTTCATTTAGCGACTAATTACGGTCATTAATCAATACAATAGTAGTTGTGTTTACTAGTTTAATTAAATTAGCAAGGAATCGTCAGCTGTGTTTCATCTAAACACTTCCTTTAAAAGTTGATAAAAACTTGACAGTTTTAAGAGGTGAATTGTTGAAGATAGTTATATGTATCCAGCTCCGACATTCAAGTCATACATAGACAAGAAACAATATTGGTGTGCACATACCAATGTGGTATGCCTTGGATCAGTAGCCGGAAAAAACATTCCTTTTCTACAATTAAACACTGCACCAAGGCAATCTGGTGCGTACCAGGGGTCACTGGTCAGAGGGGGAAAATTCTCCGTTATGAGGCAGATTTTCCCGGTTGCGGGTGATTTTGAGACACACTCCTTATTGGGAGGAGAGGAGAGGAGAAAATTTCCCAGTGAGCAGGCAAAAAGGGCTGATTTAGCATGATTGTCAAAGCTTTTCTTCCCGGTCAAAGCTCTCTGGGGTGCCCCCAGGCAATCGACCCAGGGGAGCAAAATTCCAAAGTCATCCTGGGGACCTCCCAAAAGTTGCTACATGGAAATAAATGCAAAAATTAGTCCCAATTTATTATTTTGGTCAAAATTTAGGCCCAAGTTTGTCAGAATCTCAAAAAACAATTGGGATAAAATTGCATTTTGTATGAAAATTTTGGACAGAGGAGAGCAACTGTGACCAGATATTTTGAGCTAGGGGGAGCAACTGCTCCCCCCCCCCCGACAACAGGTAGGCCTACTGCAGATGACCCACTGCAGCCTTTATTGTGGACCTTTAGTATTCTTAGTCTTAATAAGGTTGTCAACTTCTGGAGGATCACACATAGCTTGCTGATAAGCCGTAGAACACTTGATTGATATTACTAGGACTCCTTCTTTGATCTTTCGGCAATACTACAATTCTATAAGTGCCTGAAAAAAAAATTGTTTTGAATTGGCGTAACAGTAGAAAAAAAAATAGGGTAGGTAGGATCGGGATTTTTTTTTTTTTATGTGTTCACAATACCAGAACACAAAATATATGACACACATACAAAAACAAAGGCACAATCTTCACTTTTTTCCTGTCCACATCTTTTTAATTTGCCATTTAATGTCCTGCATCCTTTAGAGTACCGAATTATGACGTCATTAATTCCTGTTTTTTTTGCATTTCAGCGTTTTCATACAATATCAGTAAAAATGATGGAAAACTTTTTTTTTTGTTGCACACAAAAAAATAAAAATATTTAGGGCGGCCTGGTAAAAATAGGGTCGGCGTCGGTTACGCCAATCAAACATGTTTTTTTTAGGCCTAATTTTTCTAGTCTTCAACAGACTGAAAAGTTGCTTCCAAAGGCCAAGCTAGGTGACCTTGGCAAAACGACCAACTCTTAACTTTCACTATCCTCAACCATGTTATTATTCATAAAAAAGTTTTGTGGTACGCCATTAAGATCAAATTCTCTTGACAATCGTATTTTTGCATGAATACCAATGTTCTTAAAAAGGCCATTATGGTTTCAGAAGAGGCAATTGGGGGTCCCTCATTAGGGGCATTGTGTAAGCCTATTGTTTATAACCTCTTAGTCACAAACACTAAAGAAGTTGAAGAGTTGTTACCCTGTGGCGCTACCTGCTGGTGGTATACAGACTTTTGTTGCTCACGGTTTCAAGACACCCTTGATTGGTATGTAATAATTCTGATGATATGGACACTGTTAATGTATCATTTGCCGGTGTGTAGAGTTCACCAATAATCCCCAAGCTAGTTTTTGATGTATTTAAGAGATCTAAACCTACTTCGATAGACCTATATCATGTATATAAGGATTGGTAGGTTTTCAAAGTCTCAAGGGATAGCCGAAAGTTATGGATAAATTGATTCGAGTTATTACTCATTATTGACGAAAGGAAATGGATGGGGCATGCTCATAACAAATGGACATAAACCCGTCATTGATACTCTTGTTTCATTGGCATACAGTGCCATTTGAAACTATCAGATGGTGATAGCATCTATTAAGTTGGTGGGGGGGGGGGGGGGAGTACAAAGTTTTAATAAATGGTTGATGGGCCAAATCCCCACATCAATGAGAATACAATTGGAACACATGGGTGTCACTTGACTATCACAAAATATGCAATTGTGAACTGTTTGTTTAATTTTTTACCCCAAAAAATTCAAAATCATGCATTTTCATGAGAAATATTTAGAATTCCCATCCTGCACAACAGCCAAATCAAAGCATGCTTCTCTACGGAGTCATAATGTGACAGCAGAGCAAGTCAAAGTAGTTTTTGGTTTTTTTTTCCTACTTGTTGGTCCAATAAACCTTCGAACATTCACTCTCGTAGGTGTCCTACAACCTATCGAGTGCAAATTTAGTGAAATTTGTATTCTCAGAACAATCTCCCCATGCCCCTTTAAACAAGGGCTATTTAGGCTGTCAGTTACCCTACATGCTTTCCACCAAAAAAATGTTAACACTCGGGACAAGGGCATTTTGGGTAAAAGAAAAGTACGCCAGGGGTCCTTTGTTTGGTATTATTTTGAAGCCAATAAAATAAGCTTTTATTTGCCATTTATTTCATTCCAGTCCGATGTGCAGAACTCAAGATAGCTTCAGCAATATTAGCGTGCAAAATCAACTTGGTCCGATTTCTGCCTCTAGGCATTTGAAATGCCATGACGAACAATGAATACACCCGGAACTACAGATACGAATTTATTTCCATATTAAAAGGAAAGAAATGGATCTTGCTGTTTATTTTATGAAGGAAGACTTCACAATCCCTGTCACCGTGTTTTACCAGCTATCATCTTTGAATCTAGCACAACGGCTCTTCTTAACAAAATATGTTGGCTTGATGGTTTTGCTTTTCGGGTCCTTTATGGGTCTTTTGGGTCTGCTACTTGCATGACTGGCATATTTAGTTCCAATTCCGCCTGCTTCACTATCCATGTAGCCTATTGTCAGAGTTTATTTTTCTTTTTTTTTTATTGCAATGTTTTTATCACTTGTTTTGTCCTGTCTGCCGAATCATAGGTTTCCTTGGAAATCAAATGTGGAAGCTTCTGATAGTTTGTTTGGGTTGGTATCGTTTTAGCATTCTGTGTATATTTTGAGTGATTCGGTATTAAATGCTATAAGGTTTCTAATGAAAGTGAACTCACTGGTTAATATTTGAAGAAAAAAACTCACACCAAAGTATTGCTGATCATAAAGCAACGTTCACACTTTATTGATCATATTGGAGTTCAAAAGGGATTGGCAATGCCTTCATCCTTCAGTAGGTTCAATAGCACCATCAATAACTTCCATTTTTTGATATGTTACAAATCATGTTTCCCTCAATTAGAAATATATTCAATGCAAATCGGACCAATGCATTCTTTGCCTCCCATCCTTTTTGAATGCAGCATATTTTTTGTTGCCTACATATCGGTTTGGAATGAAATCAACGTCAACTAAAAGCTTATTTTATGGCTTCAAGGATACCAACAAAGAAACCCATGCGGACTTTTCTTTTACCCCAAAATGCCCTTGTACCGAGTGGTTTTAACATGTTTTGGGACAGCCTGTATATTGGGGGTGTTTGAGTTTTCTACCATCATAACCCTAATTTTCAACCAAATCATCAATCTTGAAACCATAACGCTAAAAAAATGTCATATTTGAACATGGCGAAAGTTATTTCAATTGAGAAGAAATTATTTTCTGATCACGTGCTAGTCTGGTTTTTTTATTAATTGAATATGATCCTAAGTCCCTATGATCTTCCTAAAATCATGACACAACACGTTCAACATGATGGTTTTTGTGTGCAATTTTCCCATCGCCTTTATACATGTTTGGTAGGTACCACTTATTTTACTCATCTTTCAAAGAAATATAACGCCTTATAACATCTTTAGCTTTTCTTTTCCAGATCCAGCTCACCGCCCAAAAAATTACATGTAAGGAAAAGAAGGCGTGAACTTGGGACGGGTGGGTCACGGCACATAGAGTCATGGTACTCCTTAACTGATGGGGGACAATTGTATTCATGTTTTTGTTTTAAATTATCCACCATGAGTGTGAAATGTGTTGAGTTAATCTCGAGCTATTCAGTAATTACATGGTCTCTACCAACCACTCTTGTGGCCAATGATCCATAGGTAATTGCCAGTGTCGTTTAAAGCATTTAATACAAAAATTACATCCTGATTTTTCTGGTTGTGACGTTATTTCCCTTTTTCAGAGTAGTGTCATTATTACCAAATCACGTAGACACAATTGTTAACTTCCAAAACATCACGAAATTTAAAAATTGAAAGCTCGTAATTGAAAAAAAAAAGAAAACTGGTTCGTTTCACAACACAGAGTCTGAATGTTTGTTGATAAACACGCTTTCACACAAATGACCCGAGGTCATTTAACAATTCTCTGCTATGGAAATCATTACGCCACTTACACTTCATCAAATTGGTGAAAATAGAGGTTACCATCAAAAAAGGCCTGTGAAATTTGCAAATGGTTACTACGCCATTCATATTTTATTATTTTTCAATTTAAAAATGATTGTTAATAATAGCATACCAGTAGAATGGATTTTTTTATTCTGCGTAGAGTTGATGAAGCAGCCAGTCGTTAGAGCCATTGATTTACACAATGTTCACTGGTCTGCGGGAGTATCCCGATATGCCTTGGAAATATCCTCGCGAAACTTGTAATGTGCGAAGTGCTATCCGTGTGTTGGTAACGGAACATGATGAATTTCGGGATATGTGCAATCATGAAAACTGGATTAGTCTCCCTTGTGTAAAAATGAGTTTGACATGACCTTAACGTCACTTGATATTATTTATACACGTGAAGTTTGACAACATCGCCGGGTGGACGAAATATGTTTGGAAAATCATCGAAAATGTTGCCGTTTATGGAGATTTACATCAACATTGGTATGTGTAATTAGTTTCATGAACATGTTAACCATGCATTTGGGGCATAAAACGAATGAATAACTGAATTTGAAAGGGTTTTAGAGCACGATAAAATTTGTAAATAAGGCAAAAGTAAACATGCTTTAAACGCAATGCAATTACCTGTCGTCTGTGGTAGAGGAGTAACACTCTACCACAGATTCGATCTGTGTACAGTCAGTCACTCGCTCGCTCACTCACTCACTCACTCACTCACTCACTCACTCACTCGTATTTGCTCCTATACGAAATTAGAAATTTCACATTTTTTGTACCAAAGAAAACAATTCTGAGCTTAAATTCTTTCAGATGCGGATATTTTTGATGACAAGCTTTACATCAGGAAAAAAAATAAGTACTTTCGATTTTTTAGGGACACCATTATGTGAAATCTCTTGTTGCACCTTTAATTAGTGTGAAAGTAATTAACGACTTAGGTAAACCTACACAGCATACTAGAACTAATCCCTTCAAGAATGTTATAATGTCCCACATTAATTACTCTAGCAAGGGAATTTGTGTGTGTGTGTCTCTCGCGCTATTAAAAATAATCAATTAACTTAGGTACATAATGAATGTGTCATTTTAAACAATAAGAGAAAATACAATCAATCAATCAATCATTTCAATTTTTATTCAGCATAACATATCGAACGTGACAGAAATGTATAATACAGTATAATATATAATAATACATAAAGTAACAATTGTAGACTGTACTAAGATAAACTGGTGAGGTATATGATATGATATGCTAGGACCAGTAATGGACAACCCGATAGGGCTTATGGTTATTGCTGGACAATACAAGCTACACAAGCCAATAAACATAGGATTTCTACATGTGCCTTTTGTTAGAGTTGATATGTCTTCATCTTTGTTAATTATCACAAACATCTGCCCTGCTATGCTTATTGTTCTCAGGAGATATCTTTAAATTAACACAGCTGTACTTTTTAATAAAGATGTGCCCTTAAGATTCATTTAAATACATATTAAGCAAAATCAACAATTTCTTAACAATCTACATTAATTATATTACCGATGATATAGTTAAAGGGACTATCAGTGGGCCACCCGAAAGAGTTAAAGTATTTGAAATTTGCACGAGTACACTGTAGCTTAACCTGTGGAATTGTCATTCAAGTTATTTTTCCAAATTAAAAATTGGCAAAAAGGAAGAAAATAGCAGTGTTTGAAGTGAATCTGCATGTATTGCAGTGTAAGTGTCCATCGACAGTAATTACTAAAATATTAGATTTTGTTATTATATAGGTTGCTTTCAGTCTTATCACTTGTAGGGTATCTTAGACTACCTATATTTTTTGGGCCCGACGTTTCGATCCTAGCAGGATCTTTAACAAAGGCAAACAGTTTACCTTTGATGATATCAACACCTTATATTACTGTTCTTTGTGAAAAACACACACTAAAGCATTTTTAAAGCGGTTTTGAAGATGCCATTTATGACTGTTTCTAGACCTAGATCCCGACTTTTATTAGTAAACATTGCGTAAAAATCATCATTTCTTGACAAATATGGCGTGTTAAACTTGGCCAGTCACAGGGGTCTTTACTACAACCAGTTCCAATACAACAGTGCAAAAAAATGGACTTTGATGAAAAATAGGGGGCACGATTTGTTTACATCTTGAATTGCTGATAGTGGCTTTTAAGGTGTAATGAGAGATTTCACCTATAAGGTGTCCCTAAAATAGTTCTAGATTGTTATATTTTACACGATTTAGCTGTGTTGATTCTTGTATTACTTTGTCCAGTCCCGAGGGTATTTTGAATCAATCCCATAATGCATTTGCAATGTGCCTATACTGCACTGTACTAAAAACATGTCAGTACTTTGGGATAAAAAGTGTTCCAAATGTTAAAGAACAACAGGACATTTCATGTTCATGCTAAAAATTCCCTAAGTACTAATGCTTTATGGGCTAAAATGAGCATAAAAGTCAGAGTTTTTATGTGGTAAGAATAGGATTTTTGTGAGATCACATGACCCTAGTATTGAGGTAAAATTTCCCAAAACTGTTGCATTGTGGGATTGACTCAATACACCTTCTGGTCCAGTCAGTAGTATGAAGTGAATAGCATAATTCTACACATTGTTGACAGAAGTTTGACAACTGGGATAGTAAGGGCAGGCAAGAGCTATTTGCCCCTGTACAAAAAAAAACCACTGCAAGAATCCCCGCAACAATCTTGCATTATAGGCCTGCAAATGTGTATTACTCAGTCTCCATAGAGATTAATGTTTAAAGGTGCAACGAGAGAATTCAAAAAACAGGTATCCCTAAAAATGTGAACATTATGATTTTTGCACCAATGTAAAGCTTTTTATCAAAAGTGTCCCCATGTGAAAGGATTAAGCTGAAAAATATTTCTTTGGTACAAAATTGTGAAATTTCTAATTTCGTATAGGAGCAAATACTAAATTCAGCCTATATTTTATATTGAAATTAAGTAAATGAAAATCACCTTTTGTTTTCATTTTCAAGGCATTTCTGCAAACTAAGACAAGGTAAGAAATCTACTGGGGTCTTATCTATGACACAATATATGTTTGCCCCAAAATCTATTGTTGCACCTTTTAACATGATTCTTAAACAGAGAAATAAAAAAAAAAAAAAACAAAAACACTAAAAAAAAAAAATTTTGTTTTTTTTTTTTTAAAAAAAAAAAAAAAAACTGTGCAAATGTAAGCAATTTCATGGCTATGCCCGGTTTCAATTCAACAATGGAACCCAGGAGTACGCGCTACGTCATGGATGTAGTTTTAGGTTGAAGCGCTCGTATCATACCGCATTTGCTACGTTCGTGCGCGACTGCCAGATTGCGTATCGTTGCGTATGAATAATTGCGTTCAACGGGTTGTACGATTGTTGCACTGGGTGGTGGCAGTCCTTTCTTGTTGTGAAGTTAAGCTGTAAGATCGCGAAATGGGTTAAAAGACGACCTTAAATAGATAATTGTGTTTTAAGAATGAGAAATAAAGGTATGAGTTTGGGAACCGGTAATCTCTTTACGACGAATTGAACCGGCGAACCGTGATATTTTTGCGTGAAGAAAAACTCGGCCTCGACCTCGTTCTTCCACTAAAAAATGGTATCGCCTTTGTTTCAATTCGTCGTAAAGAGGATACGAGTACCCCAAAATCATACCTTTTTATTCTCCAAAAATTATAGAAAATTATTTTTGTCCAAATTTAAATGTGAACATGTGCAACATGATCATAGCTATAGAAAAAACAATCAATAAGTGGTAAACCTGTGTCAGCATTATTGTATTATTATTGTTTGTCAAAGAATTATTATAAAAAGAGAAGAATATAAAACAATATCGAATGAGAACTTTGAAAACAGCTGTGTTACATAGCTATATTTAGGGCTATTGCAGGTGTAACAATCAACCAACTTGTATTTACACGGGACTGGCAGTGATGGAAATGTTTACATTGCATTAAAAAGTGTGCGACATCACCTTTGTTATTCTTGCCTTCATGAGTGTTTGGAAAAATATATCAAATGTGGTGCTACATCTACAGATATATGGCAGCATCATACTCAAACAATTTAAGGCCGACTCAAGAGATTTCCCAATGAGGCGTGCCCTAATTCAAAAATTCAAGTGTTTTGGTTACATAGTGCTTGGTCATATACTAACCACTGACAAAATAGCTAAGCTCAAATCAAAAAGTCCTTCATATAGAAAAAATCACGACTTTGTTAAAATTTCCGATCCAGAATTTTTGTAGCACAATATCCTATGGCACTGTTTACTATACATTAAATGTTTACGCTTCAAAAACAAAAATCTGATTCATCTCAAATTTGGAATTTAGCATTTAACGGGCGGGGGGGGGGGATAATCCGGGGACGATCTACATATAAAATTATATTTTCTGAATCTTGAGTCAGCCTAAACTGTTGGGGAAGGACTACAGTATATAGTTTAGGATTATGGTTAGGTTTTAAGATTATTTTATTTTTGCGATGTCTGTCATACAGTAAGGACACAGCCATAGAAATTAAAAGGGAGGGCATCGATCTCAAACCTACCTGTGTAATGCTATAGATCTGCTCATTTGGATATACTATGGGAGGAATTACTACCTCTACACATAGGGACTGATTGCACCGTTGAAAACCAAAGGAAGTTGCATTTGCCCTGCGCAATATGGTTCACTTTATTGTCAAAGGTAAAGGATTTTTGTGCATAACAATAGAACAATATGTGGGGAATAGTGCCACCAGCAGGGGTATGCATTGTTTCCCACCATAGGGGAGGGATCACCCTATCTAACCTATACAGAATACCAGGGTTGAAGATGATTCAAGTCTAGAAATAAGCCATTCTTACCTCTTTTCTGCATAAAGGAGAACAAACTCATCTAAAAACTCTTTTCCTTTGGAGGATCATCTGATAATTCATAGAGCTGAAAAATGATTTCAAACAAAAAGGAAGGTTATGTAAATTTTCATTGAAATATATTCTCTGTCAGTTGATTAAAGTCGCTGGTGATCGTCGATGAGAGGCCTTACAAGAGGTCATTTTGTAATCCACCGGCCACCACCTTGTGCTTCACTTGCCTTAAAGGTCAACGAGAGATTTCAATCAGGTGTCCCTAAAAAAAATTGAAAGTCTGATTTTTGCCTGATTGTAAAAGTTTCCATAAAAAAAATATCCCCATCTGAAAGGATTGAAGCTGAGAAATGTTTCTTTGGTGCAAAAATAGTGAAATTTTCTAATTTTGTATAGGAGCAAATACAAAATTCAGCCTGTTTTACATGAAAATATAAGCAAATCAAAATCACCTTTTTTCTCTCTTTTAAGACATTTCTTGATAGCCAAATACAAGGTAAGAAATCTGTTGAGGGTCTAATCTCCATGAAATTACTCTCTTATAACACAAAAAAAGTAGTGATGTGACTCTGGGAAAACCCATCACATGTCGCAGACCAGCTTTGAAAAAATAAAGAAAATACCTTAATCTTTTATGTTTGACTTATTTTTTTGGTTCAGATTTGTATAAGGCATAACTTTTGATATGTTTATCATAAAAGAAAAGTAAAAGTTATGGAACTATATTTCCAAACTTGCAATGATAGTCAAAATTCGAAATTTAAATTTTGCACCATGTGGTGGGTTTTCCCAGATCGCCATCACTTATTGGGGTGCCCTCAAAACTCTAGTTGACACCTTTTAAAAGGGTCTGAAACATTGTTCAGAGTTATGAATTTTCATGACACATTTCAGATTCAGTATGAAAAATGCATTCAAATGAGTCCAAACCAAGGCCAGTCTTATGTCCAAAATGACTTTGTGTCATGGAAAAATGACCTGTCAGTGTCATTAAAGGTTATGATAAAGAAATGAAATGGTTAAGAGTCAAGATGTTTAATATCTCCTAGATCGGATCAAAGCACATACAGCCTCAAAACATACATGTTTGGAATTTAAAATTCTCCCAGGGACGGCATGCAGGGATAATTCCCGAAATGCACTTAACATTTCATGTACATGTAAATCCTAAGACACAAGTTCTATTTTTTCTATGAAATGACTCCAAGAAAATGGGTGAGAATCTTGAGCCTAACATATTGCCCCCAAGCTCTATTTCCTATAGTAGAAGATTCAGGTTCTCTCCTCCTCCCCTTCCTCCTCTCTTTCTTCTTCCTCCTACTTGTCACTATCATCACATCAAAGAAAATTACATTCAATCTAGCACATTAGAATCCTCACTTAGAATCTTTTGATCAAAAAAAATATTCCCCAATCTTTAAAGAACACTGGCACTTGAAAAAATAGTGCACCCTCAAGATTTGCAAATCGATATTTTGCATGGTTGTAAGGCTTTTATATACAAAAGCCCTCACACGAAATGATTAAGACCAAATCAGTTCCTGATGGGTAAAACAGAAAGATTTATAATTTAACGTCGCCGGCGACGTTAAATTCAGCAGACTAGCAAAGGGGCGTTTAATAACAAGAACAACGCCCGCCGTATGCATGTTCCCAACGCTATGCCACACTGTTTGATCCAGTGGCGTAAACCAACCTTTGCAAATGGGGGGGGGGGTTGAAGGGGTGCCAAGGCTTTTTTAGAAGGGCAAATTTGGTTGGTCCTCTCCCTAGACCGTACACAAAGTAAGTTCCATTGGGGGGGGGGGCTGAAGGGGGGGCAGAGCTCTGTTTGGGGGGGCTTGTGCCCCTTCCCCCCTGGTTACGCCACTGGTTTGTCGGTCTATAACCTTTGTGGTTTTAATATCAGGGAGTACGAGTCAAATTCATGCAATATACACATTTGTTGATTAAAGTTGTGGACCACTAAAAGTTGCCGACAAATTACCGATGTCTTTATCCTCATATCAATGTCCCTACTTTTTTTGGGGTATGTTATTTGCATGTGTAAATATATCTCTTTTCTTCCAATGCCTAGGCCTAATCATTTGAGAGCAAATTGAAGAAATTTCAATATTTTGGGGAAATTATGTGCCAGTGCCGCTTTAAATGATATAATAGCTTGTCTTTTGCCTGCCCTTAGTCAAGGGACAAGCGTTGGACCACAAAATGCTCCTTCAAAATTCACAGGTGTTGGTATAGATAATGCCCATGTCATTTGTGTTATTGGATCCAGATGCTATCATGAATCTAATTGGACTCAGCCTGAACCATTGTAGCTTAGCAGGAATATTGGTCAATATTTTACACTTAGACTCATTTGTGCCCGTATTACTACGTATTACACTGTACCGTCAAACACTTTTCACTTTTCATCCTTGTTCAATTGTAGTTAAACACTCATTACAACATGTAAAGTATTTCACACAATCATGATGATATTGCATCTATTCTGAAGGGTTAAGCTAAGTGTTTGGTAGGCCTTAAGTGTATGGATTAATTGGATGTATACTGGAGTAAATCATGAAATTGGGTATAGAAACATGTTCTTTTCCTGGAACCATCACATGGCATTAATGGTTAAATGGATATTGATAGTGATATTTACATGTACATGTGAGACATTCAAGAGGAATTAAAGCTCCCAGGGTTAGAAGCTAGAGCATTCACTAGAACTCAGAATTACATGCATAATTATGTCCCTTTTGACTGTTAGATGACCTTTGACCTCAGGTGTAGCTTGTATGCAGATTTTCTTTTTAGTTCTACCAGGGTAACAAGCTACGCTCCTCATCAGATTTCCTTTGAAATCCGATGGGGTGACGGATTAGCCACCGACAACTCGGTCCTGGGACAGGTAGTACTGGTTACCAGGATCACAGGATACCAGTAGCAGGTCCTCATATAGGAAACCTGTCTTGACCCAGACATACATTTTGACTTCAATTGATTTTTTGAAATGTTTGACAGATTTTTTCTTCTTTTGTATTTTTTCCACAGAATTACAGAAAATGTCCAATCAAAAGTCAGTGGTGCCCCTTCAATCAGAGGACTCTCCTATGGATAATATCACAAATGTGAAACTAGAGCATCAATGACATAACTTATGTGTATTGGTCCCATCTTCTTCTTTGTGTATCCACAAGTCATTGGTAATGGCTTGTGGTGGTGTCAGGGTTTATTCAACTGAGTATGTGAATCCGGTGCCATGTATATCGAAGATACGGACGGACGCGCCTAACATGGTCCCATAATCTGCCATAATTTTCATGCGTCAATCGTCCACCAAAAAAGGGTTGGGCTGTATTTTGGTAACCACTTTTTCTCACCTAATTTTTCCAAACTCCACCTCAAACACAGATATTTTATGATGGGTCATGGGAGAGATGGAGGTTTAGGCCCAGTTTTCATTGGTGAGTTGGAATCGAATCAGAAAATTCAGGCCAAAGAGTGGGGTGATTCAGATGGGATCAACCACGGTTATATTTCAAAAGGACAACAAAATGAGTTTTGCTTTTTTGTAGTTATCTCTCAGTGATGGTTAGAGGGAGGGGGCGAGATGATCCCAGAGAAATTGGGGGAAAATTTTTTTTGAGGAAAGAGGGGTATCAAGGGCTAATTCAGCTTTTTTTACCTTTTGCCTTGCCAGTAGTAGTAAAGTATTAAATCAGTTTTATCCGGGGTTTTGTGCCCGGAGGTGGACAGATTCACCTCATGCTGGTTGCAATTGCTCTTACTCCCTCCTTTCACTTAGCCTGTTTAATGCATCCTCCATCAACCCACCTTCCTACTATCTCCTCCATTGGCTTCGACAATTTGGACATTTGCAATGACCGCCACAAAACCACCAGGCTGGCTATACGAAACTTTACATTTTCTCCAGCCACACCATGAAATAGTTCAGACAGTTAGCTAATTGGAATGGCGTACAGAGTGTACAATTGAATTAACACAGTCAGCTTTCGAGGATTTTCGGAAAAAATAAATTGCCGACCAGTGTAAAAAGAGAGTAGTGGGACTTGAGAGGTGGTTAAGTAAGAATGGAAAAAAATCAACATGGCCCTGGGCTATAGGACCACATGATGAATACTCTGTCAGTCTCACTTAAGTGAATTTGAATAGTGACTGTTTAATCAAGCGTAATCACCGATTTGATAGAACTTCCTCTCCACTGTTGTAAGTTGGGTAATAAAAAGATTGATATCAGCCCGATCAAAAATGCAGACCCTGATTTTTTTTTCTTCCAATATGACTATTTTAGTTGGGAAGACTTAGATAAACTTGGGTCGAACAATGATTGACTTATTTTGTTCTGTTTACAAATGACAACAGTAGATACTACTCATTCTCTCATTTGGTTAACATTTTTCTGATTTATATTCATTTCTTTTCTATCGCACACTAAACTGCATGGAGTTGATGCAATATGATTTAACCCCCTAGGCACTACCTGCCTATCTATTGGCATCTAAGCACTCTTTCGATTGGTTACTTGGCAGGTAATATCATGTAATGAGCAAATCAGAGATACTGTAAAAATGGTGGTATGGTTTACACAAAGATGTAGATGATTGGTTACTCAGAGGGCTATTAAAACTCTCACTTAAAGGGGATGACCTGATTTAAGTACATAAAGATTTCATCTTAATAGAATGGCCTCCACCTCAAAACCCCATCTGCAAAGTTTTGCATTTATTTCAATCCATTTTGATGTGAGAGTAAAAACATGATTTTGTAGCCACATAGTATATTGTGTAAAAGTAACATTGTTCGACAAAAATGGGGCACATATTCACTCATAACATCCAAACTAAACATCCTTTAGCTCTAGGATTTCTCGGGTAAATGAAAAAATACCAGCTTTCTTAAGATACCAAAATTGTGACCACTTTCGGCAAAATCTGGGGTTCTGGAGACGAGGCTATTAGCGGTTGGGTCATCGCCCTTTAATTCATTCATAATTCTAAAACATAATTTGCATGTTTTAGTGCAGCCTGGGGAGATGGTCACTAGCTGTGAAGTAGCCTGCAATATCTGGTAATCAAGGCGGCCATCTTAAACACCTGTGTTCAAATCAATATGGATTCTGCCATTACATGATAACTGATGATGCAAAGGATTCTTCTATTTTGCAACAATATTGGAGCCCCCAGATGGCTGTAATAAGCACTGTCACTTAATGGCCACCATATCGGCAATCAAGTGTAACATTTCAAATTAGTTAGATTAGGATTCAATGACTGTGTCCACCCTGAAATTCAAATTATTGACAAATACTCGTAGAACTAATGAGTTGTGACCAGGAGGTTGTCTATCTTGAAATCTGCAGTACTGCTGGTATGTAAAGAGAGGCAGATCAATTGGTGCTTTGCGGGTCTATGTCCATGGGGTGCAGGGGTGTGTGGTCACACCCTCCCCCAATTTACCAAAGGTAATAACAGAATGCAATTAAGGCTGGCTTGGGAAAAAAAAAAACAACAAGTTTGCCTCAGACGAAATGTGAAAAATGCAAATGTGAAGTGCGCTTAAAAAAAATATTGTATTTTGGACCCACTTTTTACATTTTTTGGCCACTTTACAGCCAAATTTTCTTATTTTTTTCTGAAAATTAAAAATATAAATTTCAAATGAGCAAAACCTAAAAAAAAATATGTGCTAAAAGACCAATTTTAAACAAAAATGTGCGCAGTCTTCTGAGACCAACTTTTTTTCTTGACCTTATCTGACATGGACCAATACTTGTAGATGCAATACACACAGAGTAATATCTGCAAATAATGTTTATTCAACCTCTTTACACTTTAATATTTCTAGTTGACTTGAACTACAAACATCAGAATTAGGCTACACCCACAAAAAAACTTTACACCATGCACCAAAACTAGTAAACTACACACTCAAGGTCAAACTCTTGTTAAGGTCTATTTTTAATTTAAATCAAATCTGATTTTTCTCAATCATGTCTGTCTCAGATTACAACACTCTCAATCATGTCTGTCTCAGATTACAAGTCTCAATCAGGTTTGTCCCTGATCAAAACAGTCTCAATCATGTCTTTCTCAGATTACAAGAGTATCAATCAGGTATGTCCCAGATTACAACAGTCTCAATCAGGTCTGTTCCAGATCAAAACAGTCTCAATCAGGTATGTCACAGATCAAAACTGTCAGGTCTATCTCAGATCTAAATCAGATATCCAGATTACAACAGTCTCAATCATCCAGGTCTGTTCCAGATCAAAACACTCTCAATCTGGTCAGTCTCAGATTATATCAGGTCTGTCCCAGATTACAAGTCTCAATTAAACATGTCCATGTAGATTTACAAAAGTCTTAATCAGGTCTATCCCAGGTTACAAGTCTCACTTAGGTCTATTCCAGATTATTGTTCAGTCCTCATTCAGGCAACCCGTATCCCAGATTATAAACAATCTTCATTCTCAACCAGTATGTTTCAACTACAACAGTCTAAATCAGGTCTCTTACAGACTACAGGTCTCATCTAAATCATGTCTGTGTCAGATTACAACAGTAAATCTTGGTTGTCTCTGATTACAGTCTCAATTAAATCTGTCTCAGATTACAACAGTCTCAATCAGGTCTGTCCCAGATTACAACAGTCTCAATCAGGTCTGTCCCATATTACAACAGTCTCAATAAGGTCTGTCCCAGATTACAACAGTCTCAATCAGGTCTGTTCCAGATTACAACGGTCTCAATCAGGTCTGTTCCAGATTACAATGGTCTCAATCAGGTCTGTCCCAGATTACAACGGTCTCAATCAGGTCTATCCCAGATTAAGACAGTCTCAATCAGATCTGTCCCAGACTACAACAGTCTCAATCATGTCTGTCCCAGATTACAACGGTCTCAATCAGGTCTGTCCCAGACTACAACAGTCTCAATCAGGTATGTCCCAGATTACAATGGTCTCAATCAGGTCTGTCCCAGATTACAACAGTCCCAATCAGGTCTGTCCCAGATTACAACAGTCTCAATCAGGTATGTTTCAAATACAACAGTCTAAATCAGGTCTCTCACAGACTACAAGTCTCAACATGACCATCTGAGATTAAAACAATCTCAACTTGTCTGTCACAATCAGCTTGGTCCTAGTGACAGGCTTGTTTAGGTGTTAATTATGATCCCAAGAGTGTAATTTTTCTTACAATAGCACAATTTTCTTTATAGGTATTTTTATTATGTATTGAAAACATTGTATAATTATAATGTAAATTAGTCTCATAAGGGGTATAACTTAAAGTGGTATAGAGAATTGGTCCTGTTAGAGGCATATTTTGAAAACCCTGGAATGATCACAGGTACCCAACAAACCCCCAGTACCCTCTCCAGGTTAACCTGCAGTGAAAACGAAACAAATTTCTATTGCGAGGACTAGTGTCATGCTGAGAAAATATTGGACCAAGAAATTGGGTAATAATTGGTTTCTTATTCTATCACTTTTATTAACTGCAACAGATGACCTGCAAAAATATGTACAGTAATAACAATATAAATTTAGATTATTATGCCCAATGAACAGCATAAATTGTACCGTCATTTATTCAAACTTTCTGTAAACATGCAGTAAAGCTTCAAAAAAAACAACCTTCTGACCACACGTTGTCACCAAATCCCAAGAACCGGCAATTTTCAAACAACAGACATATAAGTCAAAGTTGTTTATCTATATGACTCGTCCACTGTGCGATCGCAATCAGGCATACAATACAAACTTTTTCAATATCAATTTGATTAGAGTTGGGTGTCACTATTCAATGATTTCACTGAATGGCGGATTCCATGCTGCGACCATGGTTGATGGAATCTCTCACGAAAATCTTCATATGGCTTTGTGTTTGTGTTATCATTATATTTTAGGGTCAACATTTCTGGAATATTATGTTATGAAAGTTAATAAGGTATCCCGATTTTGTTTTACTTGCATGTCACACAGCGTGTTTACATGCTTTGAGGATGCAAGATAGGTCATTTCCAAGGAATGATGCAAGATTTGTCTTTTTCTAGGAAGTTTGTGATTGTGCTGTAGTTTACAGGAGCTTACAGGGTCTGTGCACATTCCATTTCTTTGTTGGTTTAGTACAGTCTTACAGGGGTTCTCAATTATATTAGCTGAAGGGCCATAGAATACCAAACACATTTGAAAGTTCCCTACTTGAGGGCCAAATATGCCTGAAATTCTTATGTTTCCCTTTATATTTTTGAGCAAGTCGAGGGCCAAAAATCAATGGCTGGCTGGCGGGCCGGATTTGGCCCGCGGGCCGCCTATTGAGAACCCCTGGTTTAGTATTTGGGTGTTTTCACAGTAAAGGTACTGATCAGGCTTGCAGAAATTCATTGTCCAATTTGGAATACTGATATCTTTTTACATAATTTATGGGTATAGGTAAGGAGAGATAAAAAGTGAAAGGTACTGGGGGTACCATAATATTTTTGGTAAAAGTTCTAAAACAATTGGGGGAAAACAAAGTGTAAAGGACTGTACGCAGGATTTATAAAAAAATCTTTTGAGGCAGGGTGCAGGGTCCACTTCAAAAAAAAGTGGACCTTTTTTGGTAAAAGTGGACCTAACCTCCCTAAAATGGTCCTTTGTTGAACTTTTTGAACAGCTCATCACCAAAAAGTGGACTTTCTTACCAAAATTTCTCTATATTTTGGACCTTTATATCAAAAAATTCAGCAAAAAGTGGATCTTTGGCCCTTTTGTGGAAGGTGTGTGTGTGGGGGGGGGGGGTGAGTACATGAAAGTTCTTAATTGACATCTGTGTCTTTGTAAGTGAGTGTGTGAAAAAGCAAATCTACACAAAATCAGTGAATTGGTAAATATGCATTCTTGTTATTTACTTATTTGTTAATTTTAGTTTCCTTTTTTAACAGTTTTATATGCCAGCTGCATTGGGGTAAGATAAAAACTTTCTGCAAACAATAACTTTTATTGTTTATTATCTGCCTCAATTTACCTTTCTCCAAAACAGCTGGGAATTGAATACATTTATTCTCACCCTTTAAAATACCATCAGCTAATATATTAACCTATTATTAATTACAAAGAAGAATATAATATGACACAAACAGAGTACTTATATTCAGCAAAAATTTAACACCCAAGCAATGCAGTATATCAATAAGAATTGCAGCTGAAGTTACGCCTATGCACTCTAACTTCCACATGGAGTTAACAAAGTAATCGGACACCATATGCAACAAAATTTATAAGAGAGGTCAAAGATGTTCTGACACTTTCTTTGTCTTGTGTGTGTCCATATTTTTTTATGACTTTAGCAAAATTAATCCGAGACATTGATCTGACTTTTGTCTCTATCTGGTAACCAGTGGTAACCAGTGGCAACCAAGCAGGGACCAAAGGTTCTGAGCAAGGGTCCCCCCCAGGTTATGTCACTGCTGGTAACTTCAAAGATTTTAAGCCACAACAGTGGTGGATTTAAGGAAAAGGGCCCTGTCAACAGCTTAAGGTGGGGCCCTTTTACGCTAAGCGACGCAAGTCGCCCTTTATTATGCGACTAGGGGGGTTTGGGGGCCCTGAGAGCAATATTTTAGGGTGGGCCCTGTCAGCAGCTGCTGACACTGCTGGCTCTTAAATCCACCACTGAGCCACAATGGGTGTAATAGCTTTTCAACCAATCAAAAAGACCAATTTTGAAAAATCCTGTAGCATACTTTTCTAAAAAGAAGTGTCTCTTTAACCTTGATTTATGCCTTCACATCACCATCATGGATTTTCTTCAGAATGTAAACAAACTACTCCCTCCCCCCCTTTTTTGGTCAGAGTTTAGATTTTGCACTGTTATATTGGAAATTGTTGTAGTTAAGTCATACATGTATGTCTGCAAAACAATATGGCTGATTTTTGACAAAAGTATCAGATCCTGATACTTTACAGTTGGTAATGGTGTATGCTGGGATTTGATTTTTAAGACACTATCAGTGATCTACCTGGAAAAAAAAGAGTCAAAATATTTGAAATTAGCAGAAATAGCTTAAACAGTGTTAAAAGTGAATGATAAGTCTGTAGAATTATCATAAGTTATTTTTTCCAACTGAAAATTTGACATAGAACAAAGAAAATGGTAGCGTTCAAAGAATCTCCATTCAAGTACGTTTTGTAGTGGACAGTAATGACCAAAATGTACGATTTTGTCCTTATTAGGTTGCTTTTGGTCGTATCACTTGTAGGGTGTATTCGGGTAGCTATACTTGTTACAGGCATGCAAAAATCGGATTTTTGATATTTTTTATTTTCTCAAGTTTAGTAAATCACTGATAGTGCCTTTAAGCTCTGGTTTATTAGAGACTGGAATGAGGTTTAGACTAAACTAATTTTAGTAGTGGGGTTTAGGGATCAATTAGGTTAGGGTTTATGGTTAAAGTTACTTGAGTTTATTTTAGGTTTACTGTTAGCAGTACACTCTTAAAAATAGTTACCACATTGTTTTGTCAGGAGAGAACAAGGTTGACAAATGGGTGAAATGTTGCACAGGTACAATGTTACAAACAGTGACCACAATGGAAATAAGTATACGTCAGGGGTGGCGCCAGGGGGGTGGCAGAGGGGCGGCGCCAGGGGGGTGGCCGCCCCCCTGAGATTTGAAAAATTTAGGAAAACAGGGGGTTTTGCGCAAAATTAGGGGTTTTTAACCAGAATGAGTTCATTTTGTAACTGTTCGTCCCCCCTATGATGTTTCGCCCCTCTTATGATTTTACCCTGGCGCCGCCCATGGTATACGTATACATAAATGTGTACTTTTTGGTACGGTATTTTAATCCTTGATTTATACTAAATAAAGTGAAATGAAATGATAATGCTCGTCTAACAATTCTTCATCACAATTACACATTTTCAGAAATTGGAGGAATTACCAACATTGACACAGTGGATAGGGAAAATATATAATTTTATAATAAAATTATACAAAAATACAGACCGTTATGTGATGTATCAAACTGTTCATTCAAATGTTTTTGATTTGTTCATACGATTTCTAATGCCAATTCCCAATTCCGTCTCACGTGACAAATCAAGCGTTTTATGACAACATGAATAGATCCCTAATTGATATACATTTTGTAACATTAATGTACCGTAATGTGAATGGGTGCGTAAGTTCAATGAACGGCTTCAGTGTATGAACTCCTTGAAATGACTTCCGAATTATTGACAACTAAATTAATCAGCTATTATTCACAAGAGCTACTGGATTGGTCTCTGGGTGGGAAATAAATAAGGTAACTCGGAAGTATTTCTGGATACATTTGTCACTTCCAGTGGCATACTGAGGCAATTGATCCAGACGGGTCATCCTGCCAGAGGGGTAAACAATCTCGAGTTGTCCCAGTAATTTCTCCAAACAAATTCTGAATGGGACCAAATGTGCGTAAGAATGCCCCCTTTTCAGGAATTTGGACCAAATTTAGGCTAAAAATGGCCAAAAATTCTCCAAAAAAGACATGAAAATGCAAATATTTGGTCCATTTTGTCCTGCTTTATTGAGCCGGAGGGGGCAACTTACCCCCCCCCCCCAGTCGGCACCCAACTGGTTACTTCACTACATCAATTACTTATGCTAATAAAGTACAGTGCTCTCCTTGAACTCGCATATCGTCTGTTATCAAGGTTTTTGAATGGGATCAAAGGTCACAACGGGTAATTAGAAGTCAATCTGTGTACACCCCCATTCGATACTTGGAGCCAATGGTTTCTTTGACCAATATGAACAAAAATTTCCAAACAATATTGCAAAAACTTTTACACAACATGAAATGAGGGTGTTTTTTGGTGTTAAACAAAAAAATACTGAATGGCTTTCAGCAATAACAATCATTTGAATTCTATCTCAACTATCTCCTCACTTGAAAGCCCACATGTATAATATAACATCGATTTATCACATTTTAATTAGAATCCTGGGACAAACAATTTAAACTGATACCTACCCCCAAACCACCTACCCCCCTCACCCCAACCCACCTACCACCACCTAACCGCCTCATCAGAACTACTAACCTGCGAAATTCGCAATTGAAATCATTTTACAATATTAATTGAAATGAGAGCGAGATAATAGTTTCAATCCGATATAATATTCGAGTTAGTACTTCTCTATCAACCAATAACTTTAACTATATTTGGGTGGCAGCAAATTGCTCTATGCAATGCCTTCAAGCATTGCTACAATAATATGGTATAAAAATCCGAAACATTTTGTTGATACCCTTAACTGAGTATCACTTTGCACATTTGTTTTATTTCAATTGATATACATGTGTATTAATAAAAAAATATTGCAAGTTAAAACTTGCAAGATCCCTCTGACAGGTGAGCCAAATATGCAAATTAGTAATTATTGCAAATTGTTACAATGCATTGCATTGTATTACTTACATGCAATGAAACCACTAATACCCAGTGGCGCGCCAGGGGGGACAGGGGGGCAATTCCCCGCCAAATTTTTTTCTTTCCCCCAGTTTGCCCCCCCCCCCTGGTTGAAAAAGCAAAATGAAGATTTTTTTTTTTTTTTTAAAGTGAATATTGCAAAATTCAGCATTTGGGGCCAAAATTGGTGAAAAATTTACCAAATTTTTCATATTTTGCCCCCCAGAATTTCACTTTTTTTGCCCCCCCCAATTCACGTTTTGTTGGGCCCCCCGTTTGCCCCCCCCCCCCCCCCAGAAAAAGAGGTCTGGGGCCGCCGCATGACCAACGTACAAACATAGCCTAGGCCTACCAAGTTTCAGCAAATTTGGACAGTGGGCTTGTAGAAGTACACCTTTTTAGTAAAGCCAATCAGAGCAAATATGCAAATGAGCTCATTAATATGCACAAATAATGATGACACTGTGCATGGGTATTACTTGAATGCATTAGAAGTTCACCTTTTCAGACAACTTAACCAAGTAACCAACCAAAATGGAACACACAGACACACAGAGACCACACACAGCAGGATAACACAGCCATAAAGAAGAGAAAGATAGGTTTACTGGCATATTATTTCAGAATGAGATTACGAAAAAATATAAGTCTATGAAGAAAAAAAAACATTGCAAGGTTTGTTATTATAAACTACTATGAGTGATCAAAATGTTACAGAAATTCAATTTCAAAGTCATGCATTTTTAAAAAAAATGGTGGTGCTATTCAATTGATGATGTAAAATGAATTTTATGTAATTCAGCAATTTTAAAATTCAGCAAAATGAATGTGACGTTTGCTGGTACTCTATCCAAGTTTCTCTTTTTTCCGTATCTCATTTATAGAACAGGTATTAAATTCATGTAAGATCTATCCATGACCATACTCATTATGGGGCTTTTGCCCACTGGACTTAGGTAGGAGTCATTATTTGACGGGGAATACAAACCTATTTTCGAGTTAGAGGGGGACATGAAATTTTAAAGCTGTCCTCTATTCCTCTAAGTGGCGTAACAAGGTTTTTTGCAGGGGCAAAGGCAGGCGAGCATTACATGTAGTTTGTTAGTACAGTATAATGTAGGCCTATATTGTTTTCAATGCAAATTGGCACATGTGCAGAAAATCACTAATTCCATGGGGGAAAGAGGGGGTAAGATTCCCATGGGGGAAGCTCCCCCCCACCCCCTTTGGAACCACTGAATTCTCCACAGCGTAAATAATGATCGTTCCTTTAAAACATATCAACCTGTTTTTATCACAGCTGTTTGACCCCATGCAAAAATGTCTCTTATTTTTAGAACAATTTTAGGCAGTGGCGACACACTTTTGACAACTGATCTAAATAGGAACATGCAAGCGCAAGAACTATTATCTCTGCAATTGCGTGAATCTTGCTATATGGGCCTACAAAGGTCATGATTTGTATGTTATAGCGCCCTCTATGTGCCCATTCTACATAGAAAGACGTGGAAAACTAGATTTTAAAGAAAAAACATATTTGCCCGCAATGAAATTTCTTTAAAAATTTAACAGGATGTAGTTAGTGGACTAAATAATCCAAATCAGTTGTCAAAACTGTGTCCGGCACCGGTGATATTTTTTATTTTATTCTGGTATTGTCATAATAAATGAGACTTTCAAACAGCTGTGTTATATAACTTAAGTATTGCCTTGATGCAGAAAAACTGTCTATAAGGGCAATAAAAACAAACAAATACCAAATAAGGCAAAACAAAAGACTGTACAATAACCAACATACCTTGACAGAAGTGTGTGCACACACATACTATTCATTCTGTCCCAACACAACAACGTTAATTTGATCTTTAGCCAGGATCCCAGGGCCGTAGCCTGGGGGGGGTGCGGGGGGGTGCGACGCACCCCCCCCCAATGACAAAAGTCCGCTTTATGATGTTGAAGGTCCGCTCTGCCATGTCGAAGGTCCGCTTTGTCATGTTAAAGTTTGGCGCTTGTTTAAAATTTAATGGTTGTGTATGTTATATGAATGAATGAAAGCAGCTATTAATACTAATTTATAACGCATGGCGTGTGTTATTGTACTGTTTTCTGAACGCTGCGCAGAATTTTGAGGAGACGGTGAAAAATTTTGGGTCAACCTGCGAGCGCAGCGAGCCGAAAAAATTGGTTTGTTGGTACGCAAAAGGTCCACTTCTGGCAAATCCGCATCCCCCCACATAAATTCCTGGCTACGGGCCTGCAGGATCCTTACACCATTGGAGCTCATTGGCAATGGTTGGGCTCTGTAAGTAATGGTTGCTCGCAATTTTTTTTTTCAAAATTGGGTCTTTTCATTACCATATTCAGAATTATGATGAAAAATGTAGTGAAAAGAGTACAAACAAGCCTAGTCTTAGCTTAGGGATTTTCAATGGCTTCCATCCCAAATAACTGTAGCTACTACCGATTTGTGTTTATAACCTATCTACCAAGGTTGAAAGACCTATAAAGTACATTCTTAAACAGCTGTGAAAATGTAAGCAATTTCATTGGCTGATGCCCAGGTTCAATTCGTTTAATTGAACCCAGGTAGTACACGCTGCGTATTGAAGTTATTTTTAGGTTGAAGCGCTCGCGTCATACCGCGTTTTGCTACTTTCGCGCCCGCCTGCCAACGTTGCGTATGATCGTTGCATTCAGCGGGTTGTTCGATTGTTTTCACTGGGTGATGGCAGTCTTTCTTGTTGTATTTAAGCTGTAAAGTATCGCAAAATTGGGTTAAAGATGATCTTAAATGATAATTGCTGTTTAAGAATGAGAATATAAAGGTATGATTTTGGGAACCGGTACTCTCTTTACGACGAATTGAACCCGGCGACACCATTATTTTTGCGTGGAAGAACTCGGCCTCCGGCCTCGTTCTTCCACTTAAAATAATGGTATCGCCTTGGGTTCAATTCGTCGTAAAGAGAGTACCGGTTCCCAACATCATACCTTTATTCTCTAATTTAAGTTCAAATTGTTAATGGTAATTAATTGCGTTCAAACCACAAATATGTTTCGGGCAACATACTGGCAACATTGTAACATTGATGTCATACCCACCAAAAAAAAAATATCAAAGTTATCAGATCTGCATGCTGTTGATCTAAAAAACTCTTTATAGATTCCTGCAGTACATGCGGTCACCAGAGAATGTGAACGACAGACGACGAAGGCAAACTCTGAACGCATACCAGATGTTCCGTCAATCGGGGCCTCCATGCAAGGTTTTGACGTCATACTTTCCTCACCGACAGATTTCAACTACACGAGCAGATTGGCAACAAAAGAATAACTTTGTGAAGGTTTACTCTGGCTCACTGAACAAATTGCAACGTTTAAACAATCAAGACTTAAAGTGTATACCATTTCTATGGTAACAGTTGCCGACCGTGATTGTTGCTAAAATAATGCAAGCGTCCAGAGTGTGACTTTATGAAAAATGAGAAGTTAATTATAATTATTCCCATTCCCTTTCTTCTTTTCACACCCATTTAGTATCTATTTATAGTTGCAAAGAGACCTTAATTTTGTCCACTCTGCTCACATTAATAATGTTAATAATTCTAGCTTGTATTGTGCATGCGTGTGTCTGGGTGTGTGCACAAGCGTGTGTACATGTGTGTGTGTGTGTGTGTTTGTTTATAAATAGGATCAACTTGATCTTGATAGTCGGAAGTGGGGGCTCGTTATATAATTATTGTTGGGAACAAAGGCAGCAGATGGGAGATCATTAGAAATGAAATCAAATTAACAAGTTGTAACTACCTCTACTGGTGGCAATTTGAACCTTTAAAAATCCCCAAAAGAATATCAAAATCATTTTTTTTTTTGGTAATCATTGAAAGTTCTTGTTTGCTGTTTTTCAGGAACAAAACTGAAGTGGAATACTTTTTTCCCCGACTTTGGTACAAGCTAGAAAAACTTTAACCAGCTACATTAGTTTCTTATTCGATTCAAATAAGAACAAAATCGGACAACACACATGCGGTTACCTCTTTTGGCAGCTTTGAAAGGTGCATTTTGTGAATCAGTCCCCGCTCCTGATTTACTTTTAAAAAATAGAGATTTCAACACCAAGTACAACCCCACACACACACTACATTGGTGCCAATTTGTAAATTCAAAGCCCCAAGATCGAAGTATGACTAACAAAAAAACAAACAAGACCAAATGAAAGCAAAACAACAAGCCATAAGTGAGGATGAAGGGAGATGTACAAATTGCTGTAATTTGGTTTTCAAAGACAAGTAAAGAGCACACTCAAATGAAATTTAGAAGACTTAATTGGCCAGGAAATAAAGCCAGATTGAATTACATATTAGGAAGAGCACTATTAGCTACTAACACATAATCAATGGGTGATACTAATTGCATATGACCTATATAACACTAACAAGTTAGAGCTTATATTAACACCCAGAGGGTGTATTGAGTCAATCCCACAATGCACTAGTTTTGGGAAATTTCACCTCAATAGAGTCATGCATGAGATCCCACCAAAATCCTATTCTTAACACATAAAAACCCTGACTTTAACACTCATTTTTGCCCCCAAAGTGTTAGTACTTTAAGTAATTTTTAGCATGATCATGAAATGTTTTGTGGTCCTCTAGCTTCTTGTACACTTTTTATCCCTAGAAGTACTGACATGAGTTTTGTACAGTACAGTATAGGCAAATTGCAATGCATTATGGGATTGGTTCAAAACACCCTTTGATTAACACCCAAGTGTATATGGTCAGGCTCACTCCCGTTAGTGCATAGGGGGTCCACAACCCCCTCTGAAAACCACTTTGTCGGTGGATTTTTTACCAAAACTCTGGTCATTGATGGGTGGGGGGGACATCAACATATGACCACATAAGAGGTGAAAAAAATAGTTTTATACCTTAACATTTATTCACACCAATATAGGCCTATGCTAGGATTCTGTGATTTTTTAAGGGGAAAGTGAGGGGTATTGGGGAGTAGGGGGAACCTGGGAAAGTGGGGAAAAGCCTCAAGTATCACTAATTTAAATCCTGATTTGAATTAAATGATTTATAAAAAAAAAAGTCACTAGTTTACTGTTTTACTCTACTTTTGGTAATTCACAAGCTTTTAGTAGCTACAACATTTGTATTTCATTCTGTACAGGTCTGTCTACACTATTTACCAGAAAAAGTGTGGTGCATGTATGAATTAAGATGCAACTCATGACAGAGATGTCAACTATAGAAATTAAAGGAATCTTTCTTTTAGCAGTATCTTTTTTAATTGGTTACTTGGAAGAACATCAAGTGATGAGCAAATCAAAGAACCCCATACCGAAGAATGGTGGTATGGTTTACAGAGATATAGAAAGCACTCTTTTGATTGGTTACTCAGAGGGCCATCTCATGTTGTGTCCTACATTGAGCCAATCAGGTAGATTGTATCATAGGCTTGAGGGGGGGTGTACTCAACACATATGACCCGTACAGAGACGTGCTGTAAATAATGGGTCTCATTTTCAGCTTTCTTGTAAATGACTGACATCTTTTTTCATGCCAATTTTGGTAAAGTAATAGGTCCCTTCAAAATTTTCTAAAAATTTTGGAAAATTAGTCCAATTTCCTCTACTGAAGCAATTTTTTTAAAAATTTGCTGAAAAGGTTGAAATTTTGAGTTAAACTGGCAAATTAGTGTTAAATTTGGCCCACTGCATTTCTGGTATAGCTATGGGTCCGTTTTTTCATCAGAAATTGGTATATGGGTCATTTCACGAAACTGGACCTCGGTGTCCCCTGTTACATCGCATTGTTAACCTCTTTGCTACTTAAATTTTACATATGTATAAATGGTAGCTTAATTTGATTTAAATAACTGAAGATTTGGGTCAAAAGAAGTTCTCCAAAACTTAAAAGTTGGCTTCAAATGTTTATAGTATAAGGTATTCAGCTGCTGTCACGATGTAACATGGTGTCCCCAGGTGTGACATTTGTTACATCGTGACACATTTCTTCCTATTTACACCATTTTTTTTTGGTACACTATTCCTCTAAGAATGTTATGCCAGATTGTGTGCATGACTTAAAGACACTATCAGTGATTTATCCGAAAGAGTCAAAATATTTGAAATTTCCAGGAATAGCTTAAAGGTGAAGGATAAGTATGTAGAATTCTCGTAAAATACTTTTTTCCAACTGAAGAATTGACAGAAGAGAAGAAAACGGCAGTGTTCAAAGATATGAATCTCCATTCAATTACATGTTGTAGTAATTGTCCGTACGGACAGTAATGACTAAAATTTCCGATATTGTCATTATTAGGTTTCTTCTGGTGCTATCATTTGCTGGGTATGTTAGGATACCTGTCCTTGTTATAAACATGCAAAAATCTGATTTTTGATGATTTTTTTGATTATCTGATTTATCAAATCACTGATAGTGCCTTTAAATTAAAGCTTGATTTATATCACAAGTGTTATATTTTTGAAAAGAGGACCTCTAATTGGTGTGGTGTCCTCATGGTGTCCCGTTACATCGTGACATGAATTGGTCAAATTTTCCAGACAAAACAATGTCTAATTAATTTGAAGCTCTCCAAATTTCTTTCAAACCACAGAATGAAAGTTATGAATAATAGTGTAATCAAATTAAATAGGATCACTCTTTGATACAAATCTGAAAATTCCATAAAATGTCACACTTTGAGTCGTGAAATGACCCATATACATGTACATGTAGGTCGTACTTCAGGCTCTCGGAGCTCTACCCAAACTAAACTTGAGACCCCCCCCCCATGATCATAGGTGGTAGTTCCCAGAGGGCTAAGGATATCTGTGCATGCATTTACAAGAAAAGGGATGCCCAAAATTACTACACACTCTTCACCATTAATGTTCAATTTCATTTGAAGCATTAATCGGAGAGGATTAAATGACATTTCAATGCAGTGTGGATCGGTAAACGATTTATGTGCTGCTGGATTTATGTGCTGCTTGGATGTGATTAATACCACTAACAACAATACTAAGTGAATATCTTTGCCACAACCAGTTGCTGTACTCCTTTAATTTGGAAATATAGGCAACTGAAAAGGGTAACAATAGAATAAAGGTTAAGGGGAGGCCATGACTAAATGGGCTGAATGGTGATGTCTCAATAGATTGAGAACTGGAATCGGCTGATCTAAGGTTTCGCTGCAAAAAATGGGGCTACCTGGAAGCAGATCAGGATACTACATGCAGTTGTGGAACAGCACCACAGACATTCATATTGGATGGACCATCTGCTGGTTGCCTACTACTGTGAAGCAACCATGCACAATTGCTGAATTCAATGAAACAGACATTGTACCCATCTTTGGCGACAGCATATTTGTGTGTTTGGACATGAAGAGAAGAAGAATGTGCCCCTTTCCATTTCCTTTTTAAGGCTGCATCATTTTCCCCATTTTTAAGGTTATTTTTGCCATATTCATGGGGGGGGGGTCTTCTTTTCAAAATCTTCTCATTTTTTTTGGGGGGGGAGGGGGGGGAATAGCACAATTACCTCATTGCAGCCAAAATTTCAAAAATTTGCCAATGATTTTTGGAAAATTTTGTAACATTTGTACAAATTTTGGTTAAATATGGCTGAAAATTTGGGATTCATGTATATGGCTGGGTCTATTCTTATTTCAAAAATTGGCATAGCCAGCTTTCAAAATACTCATGCATGTTGGTTTTCTAGATTTCAGCGAGTACTTTAATACCTGCTGAAACAATTACACTTGCTAAAAGAATTACACTTCTTTTTAAGAACTTCTTAAAAGAAGTTAGAACTTCTTAAGAACTTCTTAAAAGAAGTTCTTAAAAAGAAGTGCAATTCTTGTGAAAATTAGTAAAACAGAACAATTAGTTTAAATTCACAGCTTACCTGCTTAAATTGTTCCTCAAATGTCCAATCAGACTGGTTGGTCCTCTCAAAATCCTTTTCATCCAGCACTTCCTGCTGTTGATCCGTCTTTACATCTTCTTCGCGAGAACTCCTATCCTCCATTCCGGGAGATCCTGCTTCTGAGGTCCGTCCATGCTTTATGGACAAGTCTGTGGGTGTGACAGGTGGGGACAGCCTGTCTTTATCATTTTCGCCATTGGCTTTGTATCCTTCAAGCGGACTGCTATTTCGTCGTCCTGGTGATCCAGCTGAGGACATATATTTAGGAGCATTAGTTGTGAATTCTCTCTCCAGTGAGTTCCCCCTTCCATTTATCTTTGAAATACTTGATGGACTTGTGCTGGTGTATTGTGATGCCCTAGAGCCATATATGTCCATGCCATTGTCATTTATTTTCAATGGGGGTGGACTCGTCTCCTGAGTGTAGTGTGTCAGCGAGTCCTGGGAGTCTCTACGGGATCGTGGTGGGGACAGACTGGGATGTCTTACCATACCAGGCCTGTGAGATGCACGGTAATCTGTCTCCATGTCCCCAGGAATGTCTGTCTTGCTGTGTCCATTGTGAAGACGAAGACTGTCTAGATGGTCCTGTCTTGCGGCACGCTGTGATAGGCTGGCCAATGCATGGCTATACATAGGATGGTGGTGTGGGGACTGCAAAATTGAACAATTGTTAGAATATTCTGTGAAAACAAAATTAGCGATTTTAGAGGCTACGCTGCAAATTTTGCAGAATGTGTTCAATTGTAACAGATTTTGAACGCCTGCAAAATGTGTTTTAGGTGCTCTCAACGTGTTCTGAACATCAACAGAACATATGCAGAACACCTAAATGCACGTTTTGCAGGCCTGTTCAAAATTTGTTGCAATTAAATACATTCTGGACGTATTCTTTGAACACCTATTTGGAACACGTTTGTACACGCATCATGTGGTCTGTAATATTTGCAGTGTATGCATATTGCATACATGCATGAATCTGGGGAAATCACAAATTTTGTTTGGTCGAGGGAGTGGTTGAGGAATTCATGCAAATCCCCTTACCCATTTTTAAGGATCATATCTAAGGAATTTGCTTCGCCTATATCTTACGAGACCCCCCCCCCCACACACACACACACACCAAAAAAATAAAAAATTGGGACTCTTTAACTGTGTTTTAAAGACTGACTCAGAGATTTTGAAATTGTATATTTGTGCATAAATTTAAGATGGTTAACTGAGATTAAAGATGGTAACATAAACTGCTCAAAATTTCTAAAGTTTGAGATGAATAAGATTCTTCTTTTTGATATCGTAAACCTTTATGGAAGTATAACATTACCATAGGATAATGAGTATTATTAAAGGTGCAATGAGAGATTTCATATATTAGGTGTCCCTAAAGAAATCAAAAGTACTGATATTTGTCCCGATGCAAAGCTTTCCATCAAGAATATCCCCATCTGAAAGGATTAAGCTGAGAAATGTTTCTTTGGTATAAAAATTTTGAAATTTCTAATTTCGTATAGGAGCAAATACGAAATTCAGCCTATGTTTTACATTGTAATATAACCAAATCAAAATCACCTTTTTCTCTCTTTTAAGACATTTCTGTACCCAAATACAAGGTAAGAAATCTTTTGAGTGTCGATGACACAATATTTGGGTGCCTTAAAATCTCTCGTTGCACCTTTAAAATTCTGGATCTGGAAGTTTAATGAAGTACATTGCTTTGAGCTGTAACAATTTTGCATAGTAATTAGTATGCAGACAAGCATTTAATGCAAAAAAAAAGATTTGTTAGAAAATTTAAGGCATCCTCAGGAAATTCCTGAGCCAGCCTTTAAGCCTTTTTTTTTGGGGGGGGGATTTATCCATGTTAGACTAAGGATTTCCCATCATGTCTAATGATTTTCTGTGAAAAAGTAACCCATTTGCCCGGCATGTCACCCTTATGCCTAATATACAAATACTCCCATCTCCTGGCAAAAATCTTTTGTCATAAAAAATGAGGTGCCCTTCCCAAAAGTCTCTGAATGTTCCTTTAAAATAAAAATGTTCCTTAGTTTAAAATAAAAAAAAAATACATTGCAGTCCTCGGACTGCTAGTGTCGCCTGCCATTGCGGTTTGTGAATGATAGGCCAAGTTGACCTTGACCTTGATATGTGAACTATGACCTCATACAAATGATATTCATAATGTAATATTCATAAACCAAGTTTGGTTCCAATTGAACTTTAACTTTTCAATTGAGGTCAATTTTAATTTTTCAGATTTTTTTAAAATCTTACAACTTGATCTCACATGACCCTTGACCTTGATATGTGACCTTTGACCTCATCAACAAATAAGGGATCCCATTTTGCACCATGACTCAACTCAAGTTTGGTCAGGACTCAAGAATGTGGATATTACAGGCAATTATTAACCCTTTTTCACAACATCAACAACATCAACAGACAATGGACAAAGTGATCCCTATGTGTCTTCCTGCCTTAAGGCAGGCACAGGGGCGGCGCCAGGGGGGGTTTTTTTTTTTTTTTTTTTTGCCCCTCCTATGATTTTACCCTGGTGCCGCGCCCCTGGGCAGGCGACACAAAAAATCACCAATTTTATGCAAAAAATGTTTCTATATTTACAACTACAATTTTGTCTCAAACAAGCTTGTATAAGTTTTAAACATTTTTAAACAACCGTTGTCTACCATGATCATCATCCAACCTTGTTTAAAAATTAAACAACTTTTTCAAAAATTTTAACAACTGATGTTTGAACTTTTAATCAAGTTAATTTTTAAATGTGTTGTTTAATTTTTAAACAAAGTTGAACAATGACCATGGTAAACAGCAATTGCTTAAAATTTTAAACAACTTGATTAATTTTGTTCCTACAGTGTATTACAAAACTGATTTTATTCATTATTTTTCCACTAATAATATTTATATTTCGACAAAACTTGCCCTAGGGCTGCACGGATGAAAATCAAACTACATGTAGCTAGAGCACTAATACCAGGTTTGTTAACTCTACCTCAGAAGCAGATAAAAGCACTAACCCAGTTGACACCCATAGGCCTACTAAGTAATGAGGACACCTGAATCGCCAGCTGTGGAAATCTGTGAGATACCCATGCACAATGCACACATTTCATAATCATGCGTAGGCCGTAGACCTTTTCCTTTACTCAAATTGAAGTTAAAAACACTGATAAAAATAGAGAGATCAGATATAAACCTATTTTGATTTTTTTTAAGGTTCACATGTATTTCTAGACTAGTCATTTACTATCCTCCTTTCCGGACTCTTTTGTAAATAGCTTTATATTATGTTGTATACCTGTCATGCATGACAGATATTTGGATTTAGGCCTATTGGCTTTGATAATGATCTACCCAAAAGTTGAGAAAAATAGCACCCAAAGACTAGATCGCGCCCAGGATGCGAAGTAGGGCCTACAAATGTTGATGTGGGAACTTTCTGCCCTTATCATTCACTCTTTGAACTATAAAATATAACGATAACCATCTTCTCTGCGATAACCACATTACAATAATAACTGACATTGATGATATCCGCCTGTTAAAATCTCAAAGGGAACACCACATTGGGGGAAAAAGAAAAGAATATTTCCAACTGTAAACCTGTAAATAAATTAATTCAACTTGATTTTGATAAACAATACCAATATATTTCAGTACAAAATGCACTCACCAGAGGTAAGCGAGTACCCCCGTTAACGGCTTCTGCTCCCCTGTCATGCCTGTCGATACCGGCAGCCGTAGACGCCGCCGTCACCGCTCTCTCGCTCATGGTCGCCAGCTTGATCATCAAAGGAAAAAGTCCCTATTCTTTAATATCTTCCAAACTTGCGAAGTTCAATACATAGGTTGTATTAATAAAAGAAGTTTATATCTCGTTAACACTCCGGTGCGCCTCCAAAAATATATTGCTATTGTCAAAATGAGAATGTAGCTTCATGATATAAACAGAAACTTGGCCGAAAGTTTTTCACAACTCTAGCGCACCTGTCTGTACAGTTACCGCGGTATCATCCCAATGAATTGATCGACTTACACCGTGCCCCTCCAACCGACAACTTTAATGAATGCTTGATAGGATCGCTGATTGGCCTGCTATCATTCGCTGGTTTGTCAATGATCACTGGTGATAATCAAGTAATGATCGAAAAGCACACTGGGAAATGTTTCGTATAACCTGCTTTGTTAGATGAGAAAGCCGAGTTTAATAGCTAGTTTATCAGCTAAATCTTTGAACAAACCAATGATCGATACAGTCCTAGAGAGTCCTAAATTAAACGTAGGCCTATATGCTCAGTAAAATTGACATATTGTCGAGCGGATTACTTAATTGTTGTCTCAATTGTATCAAATAATTACAATTGAATACAAAATCCAAACGAAGCTTACGGGAACAGTCCTATTAGTGTGTATGAGGGGCGGATTTAGGGGGAGGGGTCGAGACCCTCGATTGGGTTCTCTTGACGATCAAAACCCAAGATATTTACTCTATGTAATGCGTGGCCGGTCTCAAGATCCAATCCCCTTCTCCCCGTGCACCGTGAACACATTTAATTTGAAAGCACTATCAGTGATCCGCCAGAAATAGTCAAAATATTTTAAATTTGCAGGAATAAGTTGACAATGCCTGCTTGACATGTTTTGAGCCCGGTTTAAGAAAATATAGGCTGAATTTCGTATTTGCTCCTATACGAAATTAGAAATTTCAATTACCAAAGAAACAGTTCTCATCCTAATCCTTACAGATGGGGATATTTTTTATTTAGGCCTAAAGCTTACCAGTGTCAAAATCAGAATTTTCACATTTTTTAGGACACCTGTTATTTGAAATCTCTCGTTGCACCTTTAAACCATCATGTACAAGAAATTTTGGCAATCGATGTAGCTAGGCCCCTATGCCAAAAAAAAGTCGGAGCATAAAGGTATTATACCTCTATGGTCGGAGGCAGTT